>JAJAGP010002248.1:59501-126416 GCA_025084515.1 Ancistrus triradiatus
ACATTTGCAATAATGAAGCCAAAAAAGGAACTACAGTAAAGAGTGTATGTATCTGTGAAGTTACTGAGTAACGCCAAATACAGGTCAGTGAGAAGGACTGTGGTGGCAAAGCAGTTAAAATACTGGATTGTGGACCTGAAGGTTCTGGGTTTAAATCCTACCACTGCCAAGTTACTGCTTGTCTTAGAGCAATGTTTGTTCCAAACCCACAATTGGTTGGATTGTTTGGATCAGTCGCTCTTGATAAAGGACTAAATGCAATTAGAAAATTTCTTCCTATGTAAAATATTAATCTCACCATCTGTCTGTCTGTCTGTAGATGGGTCAGAAGGTTCAGGGCAGAACAGTGACTCTCAGGGCAGTGTAGAGAGCCTGAGGAAACACCTACGTGCCGACGCCTTCACCCAGCAACAACTGGAAGCCCTGGACCGAGTGTTTGAGAGGCCAACCTACCCAGATGTCTTCAGCAGCTCAGAGCACGTCAAACCAGAACAAGTGAGTTTTCATCTCATCAGTCTTCTCTAGTTTTGTCTTACGAACCATGGGCCAAAAGCTGAGGTGGTTTTCCAGTCAGAACATGAGTCTATCGAATAGCTAACTGTATGTGTGTGTGTGATGTTGATTAAACTCCTCTAATCCGCTATAATATGTCTCCATTTACAGACATTAACAAACACAACACAACACAAACACATATCTCCAAGCAATCTAGCTCGGTGTTTGATAAGCCGTGATCTGGTCTAACCATGTCTTTGCTGCGGTCAGAACGTGTGGCGGCAAAAAGTCCCATTAAGCCATGAAATGTGGCAGATGTGGTGCCAAACATCTCTCAGCAGTGACACCTTCCATATTAAGACAGTGTAAAACTTTCATTTCCTGCCTGTTATTCCCTGGTGTATACTGTCAGAATAGTTCTAGATTAATATGCACTTTATATACATTAACATGCATCAATCAGATAAGAGATTAAATAGGTCTGATTAGAGGTACTGTATAGAGTACTGTTAAAATAAGTCTCCGCCCTACTCGGCAAGCTTTTAAGTCATTTTAAGCCGACATTTGATTTTGCTTTCAAATGCTATGGGCACTGTAAGAGAGCTGAGAGGATAGCTAATAGAACCGATGGTGTTATTAAGCCAGTTTGTGACACACCTAATGTTCAATTTTCCCATAGTGTACAGTACAGTGTTCAGTTTATTGAAATTGATAACCTTTATTTACTTTCGGTAGACTATTAAAAATAAGCGACTATTAATTTTCCCTTGAAAGCAGCAGTCGGAGCCATAAAGGGAACGACCTAATTGAGTTCATTTTAATTTGGGGGTGATCGCGTGGCATTACTTCAGCGATTAATCAGGCCGACAGCGCTCACCTCTAGAAGAAGGCCTAATTTGCAGCTAATTACAAAACTGATTTTCACTGCAAGATCAATACCAAAACGAATTGGAAATGACTTGCTATCACAAAGACAGTCCGAGAGGGTGTTAAATGTGTGGGGGAGGTACAGAAGGGGGGACTGCGAAAAGAAAATATGGCCACATAATGTTCTAGAAAAATCAGTTTTAATTTGTGGCGGTATTAATCTTATTTGTAATCTTCTTATTTCTCATTTTCTACCCTCTCTCTCTGGTGTATGTAAATGCAGGGTGATTAGTTAGGTGTCTGGGTGCTGCTGAGGGCATTAAAAAGCCATTTTGGAGCTGCCGGGCCCAATGGCCTCTTCCCTCCCACACTTCTGCCGTCCATGTGCTCATCCTTTTCATATCTTTCTCTTCCCCACAACCACGGCATCTGCATGAGAATATGGCTGTTCCGCACCGGGGCCTCTCAGGAAAAGAGAGGAACATCAGCTGAGGCCACGGCGAACAGTTGTAGCAGACAATTAGAGTTTATCTGTGATAGAGACAGACATGGCTGGGGTCAGGGGGCTCCCCTGTGACACACACACACACACACACACACACACACACACACACACAAAGTTCTGGGCAAACATTATCAATGTGCAGACGCCGGAAGTCTCATTTTATTAAATAACAAAAGGGGGAGAATCTCACATCTGTTGATACGGTCTGAAGGGTTTGTTTGGCAAACGGAGGCCACATCGAGACTGACAGCATCCATGAAATGATAAGCAAACGAGGATATATATATATATATATATATATATATATATGACACAAGGATTAAGGAAGGATTTTGACATGGCTCCTTAAAAGTAAATCATCAGTGGTGGAGGCTTCCATCTGCAAATATTAGCTTGGACCATAACATTAAACAGTAAAAGAAAAGAAAAATACAGTGAATTCCTAATTCCTAAATAAAGAAGGGGATTAGTAATAAAGAACAGAAATTGGCATGGTGGCATGGCAGGGAGTGTGGGTGCCTGATAGCTTCAAGACTCCAGGTTTGATCCTGAACTCTGGCTACTGGTTGTGAAGAGTTTGTTCTTTTTGTCTGCATCTGCCGGTCCAATGGTTCCAACTCCCAAAAGCATGCTTGAATGAGTACGAATGAATGTGTGATGCCTTGAGGTGGAATGTTGCCCTGTCGTGGGTGTATTTGAGCATTATATCCTGTGTTTCTTGGTCAGACTCCAATCAGAAAGCATAGCAAAACAATCCGGGTTTACTCCTGCTTATCCTGGTAAGGGTTAAGGTGGAGGGTCTACAGCGCAGGCAAATGTACATCCAGATCAGATCACAAGTCCATCTCAGGGTTCAGTAAACGCACCATCCGACCGTCACGTTGCCACCTGAGGTTTTTACTATTGAGACACAAGAGTTTCCAAACTCACAGCCATTAGTTATTAATGGGATTGACAGGATCTTTACATAGGTTTCATAGGAAAGATCCACTCTGTGCTCAGTAGCCAACATCTCTGAGCACAGTTCAATACAGAGTCCAAAAAGAGATCAGCTTTTAGGTTTGAATTTTGCTGACGACCTGAAGACAAATTAGCAACATGCATGAAAAGCCAAGAATATATCTGAAATTGGCAGGACTAATTGGTGGCAGAAGAAGGATTCACAATGAGAAATTGCTTAGATATGGTTATAGTCAGAGGAGTGTGAGTTAGATCCTGAAAAAAGAAGAGAAAGAGGTTCCAAGGAAGAAGGTCATACAGAGCAGATGTATTTAAAACAGTGCGGAGCTGAGGCAGAAAAAATAAACCATTATGAAATCTTGAGGAAATGTAGATTATTCTGCAAACCAATACTGCAGTTCTGCATCTTGTTAAGTATTTGTCACTGTGTATTTAACCATTATGGTGTTTTCATCCTTGTAGACTAGCGAGTATGGCCTTTCTGCCCTGAACCCAGGACTGGATGAGGTCAAACCCAGCCTGTCCTCCAGCAGTTCCTCAGATCTGGGTGCCAGCGTGTCCCAAAGCTACCCTGTAGGTAAGATCATCTGGATTCTCTCTAACCTTACAAGAAACCACACACACGTCTGCCTCACTATATTTGTGGGGACCTCCCATTGACATAATGATTACTGTAGCTAATTAATGCTACTCCTACAACCATCCCTAACCTTAACCTCAGTAACCTAAAGCAATGCTTTTGAGACTTTTAGTTCTTATGAAGAAAGTTGCAGTTTCTATATAAAAAACAACTTTGTTCTTGTTGGGACCAGCCAAATGTACCCACAGGGTAAAAAATGGCAAATCTTACGGTCCTTGTGGGGACATTTGAACCCCCACACACTCACTGTAATGCAAAATCACGTTATTTGGTTTGGTTATGGATTGCACAGGACTCAACAAAAACCTTATAAGTGGACGGTTCTATGTAATGAATAACCAGTTACTATGAATATTTTGTCTGCACTGAGAAAAGAGCAGAAAATCTCCTTTAAGCAAGCACTGGAATTGTGGCACAGTACTGAACTTCTTTTCTCAAATTTCTGAAAGTTAGACAACCTGCTATCTCAGACAGCCTCTGTCCTGGTCCTGTGAAAGGACTGTGGTGGCCTAAAGGTTAAGGTATTGGACTATGGACCAGAACTTCCAGTGTTCAAATCCCACCTCTGACAGGCTGCTACCATTGGGCCCTTAACTCACACGTCCTTCAATTGTAAGACTCTGGATAAGGGTCTGTCAGAGCTAATAAATAAACTAAGATAAATCAGAATTGAATAATGGTGCAATAGCTTCAGCAGGGACCAAAACACTTGCTCTATAGAAACATAAATGCAGGGAGGCATTTGAAGTCTGGAGTACTACGCATAAGAATGCAGTAAACTGTAGGTAGATAAATGAAACCTTGTACTTTTGTGGCCGTTCTGAAAATGTTCTTCGCTAATAATGTTAAGTCAATGCAAATAAGTTTGAAGCAGAACTCTTTCCAGAAACCCTCTCAGAGTTTTCAGCCATCAAAGTTATTTAGGCTCGTATCAAAGTTAAATAGGAAATGTGGGTGTTTATTTGGCTCTATAAACTCTTTGTGTGTGTCTTTATTTCCCCCGCTGTGGCAGCTAATGCTAATAAGGTGTGTAGGATGTAATGATCAGGTGTATGGTTTGTGCCCGACTTAATGGCAGTGCTACAGTTTACACTCGAGTGATAAACAGCGGAGGGGAAACTCGAGCCTCCATTTAGAGGCGCCTGAATGATCTGCCGCATTTAGGCCCAAATCCAATTTCCAAATGAATAGTTCCTATACAAGGCAAAGGGGCACAGATTAGACCTATCCTCAAAATGGGTTCCAGCACCAATTAAAACGGCCACAGTTATTGATCATGTTGATTTTAGGCAGAGGGAAATTTGCATAATCTATTAAAAATGAATGATTCATGAGGTACCAGGTGCCAGAAGAGCCAGGGATTGTTGGTGAAGTGTGAATAGTTTTCAGATAGCGATCTTTTGTGTCCTTTGCTCATCGCATTAAGATTTTTTGCACTACCTGCATTGCAAAGTGAGAGAGATTTGCATTATGCATGCCAACAACAGTCAGAACCAAAAATCACTTTATACCGACACTGTACTGTTTATCAAGTTTGCAAGGTTATATTAGGGAACACATACATGCATTCAAGCCTAATAAAGTAAGGTTATTAAGCCTAGTGCTTGAGTTACCACTCTCACCTGCTTCTCCTTCATACACTACTGTTAAAAATACAAAACAGATATTAATTAATAAATAACAATAGATAGCAACAGATCACAAAGGCATGGAATAATTATTTTCTGTAGTCTGGGATTAGTCTTAACCTGGAAAACAGACCCTTTTGGAAGCTGATGTAGGTAAAAACATACTTTAAATAGATGTAGGGGGGGAAATTCCTTACATAATTTAAATATAAGTTATATTTAAAACTTTGTGAGAGGAACCTGTGTACCAATTCCGTAGCTAAGCCACCCCCATGCGTGGGTATGCATGCACCCATAGCACCCATAGTACCACACCTAGCAGGCATCTCCATCACTATAAATGGGGATATGGTACTATGCACTATGCATGTCTTTTGTCTCCACTTTGCTTTATTTGGTCTTTGCTGTATTGGTAAGTTCTTGTGTTTTAGTTAAATAAGTCTTACCTGTGCTGTGCCTCTGGCCTGTGTCCTCCAGAGACAACAATCATACTGACAAAACCTTATAACGTACCTGGTAATCAGGAATAATAGTACCCAGTGTGTGATGGATACCACCTGTGTGAGGGGCCTATAAGGCCGAACCGGATCTGGCTTATACATGAGTCACATAATAGGTTTGGTTCAGTGCTACTGTAAATCCTAATGTGCAGCGCTAAAGATGCTCTATGAGGACCTACAAGAATAGCTAGCACCCCTCTTGCAGCATTTGTCATGTAATAAAGCACCTGTCTTTGTCCTCACCGCAGGCACGCACGCTCTCAGGCGCAAAAATTAATGCTTAGTTCCTCTTCAAAAAAAAAAAAAAAAAGCAAACTAACCTTTGAGCACACATTTGATAATGAACGACTTTCAGCACACAGCCAGGGAATTAAGGCAATTTGACTTTCCAAACATCCTTTGCATAGCCGTAATTAATTAGGGTGCAGGGGCTTTTGCCTGGTGATAAATTGCTCCATCCTGGATATAAAAAACAGAGGTCAGAAGATCCCCATGTCTTGTTGTTGCAAACACCACAGAGAAGGTGGTGTTTTTCTAGAAGGAAATTAATATAACAGTCTGGTTTAAAAATGCTCCAGATGAACCCATTAACTGTAATAATAATAATAATAATAGTAATAATAATAGGTGATTCAGACTTTAAGATGCAGATAAATTACTGTCTTTTAGAGGCGAGGAGGTTTGACATTCCCTGTTTGTCTTTCATTTTGACGATTACAAGCCCTGCACGTATGCCTGACTGCTAATGTAGTTTTCATGATTAAAAAGGGATGCTTTCAGAGCTTTGAGACACAGGATTATGGTTCATCAGTGAGTTCACTTACCCTGACAAAAACCCAGCTCTAAAGGCAAGACATTGAACAAACAATGTGATAATCCTCTCGGAGGTACAAGAGCGCTCATTAAGGGCCTGTTATGTGTCTTTAAGGCACACTGTGTTCGTAGGAGCTCTGCATAAAGGGTCTTAAGTCATACCCTTGATGGTGCCAGTGCAGGGACATGCGTTGGATGTGGGTGTATGGTTTTGCAGAATGACCCTCCTTTGCTATTATTTTTCTAAGTTTATTAGGACCTGGTGTTATATTTTGCTGCTTTAATGGTCAGTTATTTTACTGACACTTCAACTGTCTAAAGAAATTCATTATCTTTAGCAAACTTGCTTAAATCAGATGCTTTACACAACTCATTTATAATCTGTACGAATCCCTAAAGGATACCTTAATGTCCCTCAGAAAGCTGCTGTGTCTCATTTACAAAACAATGTAAAAATAACTAAAAAAGGGGGAAAAAATCTCTTAAAATATATGAACCCTCACTCAGTTTTCATACTGGCTTAATCAAATTCAGAGTCATGGGGCCAGGGCCTATCCAGAAGCACAGTTCGCAAGGCGTGAACCAACCCTGGACAGAGCATCAATCTATCACAGGGCACACACACGCATACATGTTTGTCTTGCTATCCTTATGAGGACTTTCCATTGACTTAATCTTAACCTTAACCTCAGTAAACTAAAGCAAATTGTTTTACTATTTTGTTTTTTGTTTTGTTTTTTTCACAAAAAAAGTTGCAGTTTCTGTAAAAAAAAGATCTTTCTATCCTTGTGGGGTCCCCATAATGTAATAAAAACATGATCACACACAACCTAGGACATTTTAGAAGTCTTAACTGACTTGATGCATGTCTTTATAATGTGACAAGAATCCAGAAAAAGGCACAGGGAGAACATGCAAAATTCACACAGGACTCAAACCCGAGTCTCTGGAGCTATGTGGTGACAGTGCTAACCCCTGTACCACCATGCCACCCTCGATGAAACCTGCTTAAACTAATTCATTGTTTATCATATTACTTAGAATGAAAATGTCCGATATATAAAGCAATAATAAAATTTTCAAGCCGAATTCGTTAAACAGTTTGATCATTCAGATCTTAAGGGGATTGCACTTGTCCTGAATAGTACTCACATCCGTACCACCAGCACTGATTTATTGCTCATGTGAAGAACGAGTGCACTTGCATGGCAGTCTCTATCAAGTTTGAGAAAAAGTTTATGATATCTGAAAAAGACAACAGGAAATCCAGAGCGGCTTCCTTCTGCTCACCTCTGTGGAACACACTCAATGGTCTGTGATTGCCGTAATGGTTGCTGACCTGCTCATTAAAGTTGCACTGGTGACCGACTTTCCCCTCGTCCCCTGTCACCTCTCCCTCTTTCTCTCTCTCCCTATTTTTCACTCTCTCCAACAATGTCGTTAAGGGGCCCCTGCCTGGCTGCCTCCGCTGGCTTGGGGCTACACGTGGCTGCCTAGGACAGCTAAGCGTCAGCCCCAATTACCACTCTGAATGCAGAGCTTTTCTGTGGGCTCCGCAGAGGGAATTACTGTCCGGCTGATTCTATACAGCCTGTTATGATTCAGACCTGCATCTCTTCATCTCTGAGGAATGTATGGGGTGTGAGCAGTGTGTGAAGGTGTCTGATTCAGGCCATCATATGATGAGTCATATATGAGGTGTTCTGAGGGGCCTTAGTGACCTAAAAGATTGGAAACTTTCTTAAAGTGACAGGGCTTTTATCATTATAATGTCTCAGAAAGTCTTCATAATTTTGAACATACTATATACATATATATATATATATATATATATATATATATATAGGGAAAATAATGACATTACAATTTAAAGATAAAGTGCTAGAATACTAGAATATACATTTTGTAATAGTTACTACATGTGTTTGCATTTTGTAAATGAATTATATTACAATTTCAGTTTCTTGTCAGTTTTCAGTAACAGTTCTCAGATATTTTGTGGATTGTTTACTTTTATGTTGTCTGTAGAACCCTTTCTGTGTAGTTTCACCTTTTTGTTTCTGGCACGGCACGTGATAAAAGTAGAGTATAAGATGAAATAAAAGATAAATATATAAATATAAATATAGAATAAATATAAACATAAATACATATGTAAAATGTACAAAAACAGATGTATGAATATGGAGTGAACTATAAAATGAGAACATGAAGTTTGCTTTTGAAAAGCAAACTGAACATGTGCTTTTTTGTGTTTAAGCGCGGTAAATTCTAAATATTAACACAACCTCGCACTCGTATTTGCTGCTCACAATAAACTGTAAATCAAAATGGAAAAAAGAAAATGAAGAAAAACATCAATATTGTTTATGTTGTGTTTGTTTAATGGTATTTTTTTTTTCTGAGGTTATGGCTTGTTTTAGTTCAGATGTCCATTTAGTCTGTTTTTTTTTTTAATGTAATGATGTGGTTAATTACAATTTTGCAATTTCACAATTTAAATATAAAAATAACACTGTATATTTTGTGTGTACTTATACATTTTGATCCTGCTGAACCCAATGACAAATTCTTTCCTAACAATAATTAAAGTACTCTTATGTACATTTCAATTCTCAAAAAAGCTTCTATGCAAAATAAACCAAACATGCATACACTGAGAGCCAGAATTCTGAGATCCGTAGCGAAAATGCTTGTATTTTACATTTTTCATTTCACAATCAGAATAACAAGTTGAGGGAATCTGACAGTCACAAACATCCCTCCGTAGTCACCTGACCTGAACTGCGTCGAGCATTTATGGGGGCACTTGAAGACTGAGAAAACCGAGCATTTATACCACATACTATTGAATTCTGAAGTTTAGCAAAATATTTCCTTGCAAGATTCAACTTTCCACTTAAAACGCTTGGTATTATTTGTAATGAAAAACATATTAAAAAAATGCAAAATAGAATTATTTTCACTAATGGTGTAATGTATTTATTACAAATATTGGTCATGGTCCAAACCCTTTATACATTATTTATTAGATATTAATAAAAGCTATTTTGTTGTTGTGTTGTGTGTAGGCAGAGATATGGCCAACACAACCCTACCTGGCTATCCCCCTCACGTCCCCCCTACGGGACAGGGCAGCTACCCAACATCAACGCTGGCTGGAATGGTTCCTGGTGAGTATTAACCTCATACACACTTACTATCCAATATTCTTCAGTGAGCCTCTTCCAGAGCTTCCACCAGGTCCGCAGCGTAATACTGAATACTTTTATAGTGTGGCTGACACTTTAGCTCATACGAGAGTTCCACGTTTTGTTCCACCAGCTTTGAATTATATAGACAGGCTGTCTGAAATGTGGTCAGTCTCCTAGCTAGAACTTTTCTATTCCCCTGGTTTGTCCAGAAAGACTGATAGCTCCCAAAACACTGTTAAAGTCAAGAAGGCCATTCTTCACCGTCCTCATATAATGCCTTGCCTTTATAGTCTCATAAAACTGAGAGGGTGTTATCCCTGCACAACAGCTCACTGCCACCAACTGACTCCCTAAACAAAGGAACAGAACCTCACCAGAAGAAAGAAATTTAGGAAGGAAAAAGCGAGCCTGGAGTCACAAAAGAATGACACAGAAAGACAGAGCAGAGAAGAAAAAAACGAACACGAAGAAGATGGAAGCAGCGCATTGATTTTAACATGAGATTACTGTTCACCAGAGACCAGCAAAATGAGGGCAAATTTCCAGGCAGCAGAATAAAGAAGCTGTTGGTCGTCCCTGTGACTCCCTTGCTGATTCCGAATGTACCGCATTTCTCTATGATAAAGTACAAGCACTTTTTAATGGCCTTGTATGTCTTCTGCCACAGGGAGCGAATTTTCAGGGAATCCCTACAGCCACCCGCAGTACACAGCATACAACGAGGCATGGCGCTTCAGCAACCCTGCACTACTGAGTGAGTACAGCTTCAGCCAGGCTGGAAATGAGTAACTAGTAGTACTGTTAGCTCTGTGGTTTACAGAATAGTAAGTACCTAGTTAACTTTAGTAGGTTAATATTTTGTAATTGCATGCAGTGACTGTATAAATATCTTGAAATGTAACATTACTTATAGGTAAAAATAAATTGCTTAGTCTTTACCAACCACATGCATAAGTCTGGTTTAATACAACGTATAAGCTATAGACAACATTTTAATATTCATTCCTTCATCCTGAAATGATTGCTCTCATTAATGCGATAATATTTCAACGCGATATTTTTTTGGATCGGCTTTAGCCGCATTTTGCTGTTTCACCACATGAGGCACCTGTGTCTAAGGTCTGTGTCCGAATTGGTGACCTTATCACTATTCCCTACATTCTTTATACAACATAGCACACCAATAGGGAGCATCGTAAACAAGTAGTAGTCTATTTGGAACACTTCATTCTATTGTTTTGCTCATTATTGTGCGACAGGAGATGTCACGCAAATGTCACTCCACAGTTTAACATACTGTTTCTTTAGAAACGACTATTTTGCATTAAAAAGTAATCAGAAATAGTCCCAAGTAAGAAATGCTTTCTGTTGAAGTATTTTTTCCACTTGTATGGCTGTGTAGTGCTGATTAAAGGAAAATCTTTAGTGTCAAACATAAGCAAGAGAAAGTGTGATTAATCTATGGTTATATGTATATGGTAATATAAAATTGCTGTGACTAGCACGATTTCATATTTTAATTAGTTCTGTATGTTTTGTTTCATAGTGCTTATTGCTATAATATAGCTATGTACATTAATATTCAAACTATTATTCCATTTTTATTTGTGCAAATAGTGTTTAGCTGTACAATTACTGTGTCTTAACATTAATTCAATATTCAAGTGTGTATCAGAAATGATTTATAATGGCACATACTTGTTAAATACTAGTACTTTCCTGTGTGGTATTGCAAAATAAATGTCATTTAAACCTCAACCAAAATCTAAAATCATTCTCAGACATGTTTTATTCAGCTTACATAAATGATCAATGTGATAATTTAGTGTCACATTTCTATAAGTTTTAACAAACCAAGCTTTGGAAGGCCACAAAAATAATCTTCAAATGTTTTGTTGAGCCCTATATTTTTTCAGTAATTAAAAATGATCACTATTTCTGGATGAATGAACAGACCTTTGGTTGTATGGTAAAACCACATAACGTACAAAAATTTGAAGCCTCTTTAATGTGCAAGAGTGATTGTATTGGATTCCATATGAAAAGTCCTGACTGCAAACCCAGACCTAATCTTGCCCTTCACCAAGCTAGTAGTTGATGTTAACTTTTTGGGGGTGTGTATGACTTATTGAAAAGGTACGTTCCTCTCTTGTTAACTTCCAGGTTCCCCTTATTATTATAGTGCATCCCGAGCCTCTGCCACCCCAGCCGCTGCCGCTGCTTACGACCGCCACTAGATACCAAGCGAATCAAACCCAACACCGCACTCATTACCTTGGACTTCACGTTGTGCCAGTGTGACTGGACAGAGACCGCTTACATGAGGAGGACATCAAATGGTTCACCCACTCACCGACGCCTACCAACCCAACGAGAACGAACATAAATGAAACAACAAGAAGGAAACGTCATTCATTAGATTTTATTCATATTTTGGGATTCTTTGTGGATGATAACATTCCTGTGACCGACTGTCGCATGGCAGGACTTCCTTATTCCTGCTCATAATGCTCTCTCTGTCTCTTGACTGTGCAATGTGGCATCATACATCTGGACTTGGTGCTTCTTTAAATGTATCAAGCGCACACATGCAGACACAGAACTGGTCGTTTGCCTGAACTCAGCATGTCAGCTCCTTCAGTTCAAGCCATGGGAAGATGAAAAACAAACAAGAGGGGAGAAGCGAAGAAATCTAGCGAAGAATCAGAATCTCGAATCAAGACTGCTGAATTAGTAAATATATATTCTTAACTTAATTTTTGCCTTTCTTTTTTATATAATGTCGACGGCTTAATCTTAAATGACAATGCAGTGTGCATGATTTATTTTAATCGTGTGGTTGTTGTCTGAATTATTTGGATATGGCAATACCGAGCATTGTAATCTCCTCTTGTTTTGCACTACAGATCATTCCCACTCTAAACCCAATCTACATAATATCCACAATTTGGGATTCTGTATAAGAAGGGTTCTGAGGGAGTACGGCAGTAATGGGAACTTTATCTTACTGAATATCAGCACACTACATTACACACAGTTCTGTCTGCTTGTGTTAGTACAAAACAGCCATTTCAAAGACAATATTCGTAGACTACTGATCCAACATCGTACCTAACACGCCAGACATGTTTACAGAAAATGTTTCTTTTTCCATTTGTCAATGAAGCAGATCATTATTAGTAATTATATACTCACTCATAAACGTGTCGATGGAATTAACCCTAGGTTTAGGTTGATCCGAGGGTCCAGTTTTTTTATCCTTTATTTTAAGTGCAATTGCTTGTCATTCAAAGTCCATTCTAACTCCGTTAAATGCATAGAGATACAAAGACAGTGAATCTAACGTACCAGTTCAGTACTTACACCACACTTGCCAAAGACTTTTGTTTGATATATGATTTACAGTCTATTGTAATAACAGTATTATGGTTAAACCATTTTTTAAATATGTACCTATGCAGAGTAAAAGGCTGTCGAATGCATATAAAACTACTGAAAGATGTTTATTCTGTTTTTCATTATTTATCATGTTTGTTTACGTCATTTTGTTATGGAATATTGCTTTATTATATATTTGTGTGAAATGACATTTCCCTCTGTGTAAATAGACATTTAAAATAATTATTCCACACTCTTCGGCAGTATCATGCTTATCTGTCTCTGTTTGTCAATTTCAATATAATATGAAGGAGTAAGTCCAAAACTCTAGTCTTGACTGTTGGGTGAAAATCCATTTGAGTTGGGGTGTAGCTCAGAAGCCAATCTGATCATATATATCATATATATATTCCCTTGAAATGGGACTGCTGTCTGTGTAAAGCATTAGGTACAATTTGGGAGAGCAATCAAATTAAAAGCCGAACAACAATATTGAATTTAACACACTGACGCTTCTGGAGAACTTTATTTTCAAACCACACTTATAACATGCACCAACTCAGACACAGAATAACGTTAAGAAGCTTAATGCTAAAGAAAATGTGTAATTTTTATTTATATCTGACTCCTCTACAAACATAACATTGTCACTGAGCTATTGTTAAATTTACTTTTAAAACACTTAAAAGTGTAAAAAAAAATAACAGAGCTTAAGGATGTCTTAACTGTGAAGCGATGTTGTTGGTTAATGACAAAGCCGTTTTACTTCAATCAACGTTTAAATATGAGCCTGATTTTTTGTGCATATGAGAAATAAATTTTATATGTCAAACCATAGATTTCAGTCTTTGCAACTTGTGTCTAATTTGATGACTGTTTTGAAGTGAATTACATAGATAAACTATCCAAATTGATCCAGAATTATTTTTAAAGGAAGGCACTATAATAGTTTGGCTGTGGATATGTTATTAATATGCAGGTTTGAGTCATAAAAACTGTTGACTTTGACGTCTCTGCATATAGTATGTGTAATCTCCCCAGATCCTCCAGACCCTAGATCTGGTCTTTTGGACTCTTCTCTTCAGTTCACTCACCGGTTTAAAGGGGGTGTAGTCCAGGACACCCAGGTCTGAGTATGATTGGTTTTTATTTGAACTTGAAGATATTATTAATATCGCGTATCCCCCACCATACTTGGCTGGCATAAGGTCTTCTGTAGAACCATGCTTTTACACCAAACCCATCTTGGGTGTATTTTTCTCAGACCATCTGACCACAGACTTCACTTCTAGTTTGAGGTGTTTCCATTCATAATCAGGTTAAAGAAGATTCTTTTAAGTCATTTATTAACAAAGAGATGGTCTCTAGGTATAGATTTGGATATTTTGTGACTCCAAAATGCTTCCTTCTTCTGCCATCTGTCATTCCTGGAGAAGTGTTTGCCTCTTTAACCATTTAGCCATCCACCTCGAGTAAGTGCAGTGGTCAGCGCTGTCGCCTCACATCTCTGAGATCCCTGGTTCGATCCTGACCCTGGACTCCGGATGCTCTGGTTTCCCCCACATTCAAAAAACCCTAACCCTAGGTTGGTTGGTCACTCTAAATTGGCCCATGGCAAGTGTGTTGCTATAATTTTGTATCTGTCATGATTATGGCCATTGATGCTGATGTTAAATAAACTAATAAACAAACCAACAAACCATCATTCTCCGTGTGTGTGTGCAGAAAAATACACTTCCAGGAAGCTGCCCTAGAGCCCAGTTTGTTTCAACTACTAATTGTAAAAATGGATATGGGTATTTGGAGGCATGTAGCCATTGTTATAGGCATTGCTCTGTATTATGATGGTGAGCACATATTTGTGCATTCGCTAATGTTGATGAAAAACTAAGGGAATTTGACCTCAGAAAAAAGGATGGCTACTTAAGAGTTCTTAAACATTTAGATAAACTGAACAAATAAAAAACCTTCAATTATATTTTGTTCATAAGGTTTTATGAGGGTCAACAATTGACAGTTATGGATTAGAAACAAAACTTTTTTTTCTCTATAATTAATTTTCTTTATAATTAAAAGTTATTGTCATAGTTTCAGTGTGAGATTAAGCTACTGATCCACGTACATTTCTATAAGCTCTTTTTAAACTATCCTTATTTGTGGTGCCAATATTTCCCTGGAGAGATCCAATATAAATATGTAATAGATATAAACAGATATCTTGAATACCTTATTCATAACTTAAGTGCAAAATCATTCGGACCAAGACTCGGCAAATAAGTCTGTCAATAAATTTCCAGTTTATTGTGCTCATATCAAATCATTTTGAAAACTGTTTGTAAATATCTATTGATAAACCATTTCGGGTCTGACTTCACTACGGACTATATAAACAGCTCTGGGCTTTTCTTAAGGAAATTCAACTCATCCAGGCCAAAATGTCATTAGGAAATTTAAAGCTAAAGCAAATGAACTTCATTAAATCGAAGAGAGAATGAATGGCAGTTGTAAAGAGGGCACGAGGAAGACCACCAAAGAAGGTTTTCTTCATGATTTGGATCACTGGGCACATCAAGTGTTGAACCTCTCCATGCATTGGAAAGAAATATTATTTCTGAGAAAAAGAGACTGAATTCAATTAGTGTGAGTGAACAAAAATAGAGGGAGGGAGATTAATGCGGGAAACCTCACACACCAAGCCATTTCAGTTCTTTAGAAATGTTTCTTAATCCTTCCAGCTTCTTGAAGAAATCTTTTATGTGTGGTTATTGATCATGAATAGGGCTCGGATGGGTAGATTTAGGTTGTTAGATTGCGCATGGATTTCCATTGTATGAAGAAAGTGATGCAAGACGCCCTATCAGAAACTGTGTGATCCCTTTAGCAGAATTCACAGCACCAATAAAGTCCAAATAATCATGCTAATGTTATGAACAGTCTATGTCGGTGAGGACCAATTAGTGCGACTGCATACTACTGTGTTTTCATATTATTAGCCTTAGTAATTTGGGGAGAAGTATAATTGGATGCCTCCAACAAGGGGCATTTAAATTAACACTTCTGAGCAAGACTAAGGACCTTGAGAAGACCAAGTCAATAGGGGACCATCCTCTGTGGGCACCCGATTAATATTTGAAATAAAAACAGCAGAGATTAAACATTAGTCAGTTTAACTGAAGTGTTAAAAAGTTCAGAAGAAAACAAACATCAGGCTATCAGGAGAAAAGCTTACGGTAATAACAGGGTATTAGAACACAATCAATCATTAAGTATTATAAATGAAATTACATTAAAAGTACAAGATAATGAGGGATTAACAATAAATAGCAAACAAATACGATCAATACAGAGAGGCAACTCTGCCTAAGATACGATTTCTCTCCAAGAGAGAAAGTGGATCGTACCATTTGTGGGGGACTACTATATTTTTATTTTTTTAAATATTATGTTTAAACTATAGATGTTCCATGGTTTTATCCACTTATTAGATACAAACCTCAGTTATAAAAAACAACAACAACAAAAAAATTTTACTCTTATTTTTAGGAGTGCTGGGGCTCCTTAGGAGTTAAGGGGTGATTGATTAGATCAGTTGTAAGTAGCTCTGGATAAGGCATTTATCCCTACTATTTAAATGCATTTTCCAATTAAACAAATAAATGAATTGAATTCTATGCGTTTGAGGGTGGCATGGTGGCACGGTGGTTAGCGCTGTCACCCCTCAGCTCCACAGACCCATGTTTGAGTCTTGGCCCTGCTGCTGTCTGTGTGGAGTTTGTTCTGTATGTATTTGCTCGAGTTTCTCCAAGTAGGCAGGATGTGTTTTCTGAAGGAACCTTCAAGATGTTGCAAAAGTGGTAAGAAAATCTCTCACTCTGTTTAAACTTAACCTTTTGCAACTTTTCAGACAAATCATACAAAGTCTTTGCAATTCTAACCTTTGTATGGTTGTAGGGGTAATCAGTTTAATTTAAATTTTAAGCCCCAAATCTATTTTGTCATTCATTACAAACTTTAAGAATATCTGAGTTGAACAGAATACCTCTTTAACAGTGCAAGAAGATTGTATTTAATCACCAGCGGACAAAATGAGGTTCAATATAGTACAAGTACTAGTAAAATACTTCTCCTCTCACTTTTTGAGCCATTGCCCATTGTTTAGCAAATACACTTGGGCACCTTTAGATTTTTTTTTTATATTTTATAGCATTTAACAGACCCCCTTATCCAGAGCAACTTACAATTGGTACAATCCAAGCAATTGTGGGTTAAGGGTCTTGCTCAAGGACCCAACAGTGGCAGCTTGGCAGAGGTGGGATTTGAACCCTGGACCTTATGGTCCAGAGTCAAGTACCTTAACCGCTAGGCTACCACAGTCCCACCTTCATAGCCTGACTGCATTCCCATTAGTAAATAATGCTTTCAATAAGTATCCATTTTGCCAGAGATTTTATTTTGTATGCAACTGTTTTATTTATTATTATTTATTTATTATCAGCTATTGCTTCTACCAAAGCTTCTGACACAGAAGTGATGTTAGCGTCAGCTCACTATAAGTGAATCTAGTGCCACAGTGTGTCTAATACAAGGGGACCAACAATTATTGTTTGCATCTGCAACGCTTGATTTTCTTTTATTTTCTGTTCTGATTAGTTTACCACTAATGAAATCTGACAAACTATTTCAGCAAGTTGGTGGACTGACTTGCTGAAGATGGAAACCCATGAAAGTGAGAGTCACCGAGGTGTTCAGTACCACCCACTGTACTGTCACTGTTCTTCTGTGGAGGCTCCACACCTGCATGCTTCATGTTATGAACCTGCTAGCAGTGAGCGTGACTGAAATAACAGGGATCGCTAATGAGAATGGCCATAGAGTACGTCTGCGTTATGTTTAAAGATTTATTTTTGTCTGGTTTCCTTACAGCTCTTCTCTTCTGGTGGTGTCAGTACTGGTTTCATCCCCTCTCACTTCCTTTCTCTGTCGTTGCGTCTCTCCCCTGTGAAGCTTCACAGCCGGATGTTCAGTCAGTTCCGAACTGTCGTCTGTGTTTGTCATTCAGGGCTTGTTAGTGAGAGGGGGGGAAACCCACCTGATTTCCTCCATCCCTCTGCCAAGAATTCCCTGTGGTAAAATTATTTCATTTACAGGCAAAGTTTTTTTTTGTCACTCCACTGTCTAAATTGGCATATCTGGCTCTTTCAGAGAAACCAGTAAACTGTGAACCTGGATGCAGCTGCCAATCAAGCGCAGTGTTTCTTCAGCATGCCAGATGACATCCGAAGCAGGCAAGAAGATCGACGCAGATTGAGATGGGATGAAGCTGATTGGCTTTCATCAGAGATGCATCACAAAAAAGCACCTGCCACTGTCAGGGCTCCTCAATTTTATAAAAAAAACACACACACACACATGAAAACAAAAATACAAAATGCAGACACACAGTTTATATAGCAAAACTAAAACAATTTCTGGGTTGCATTACTGAAATGTACCCTGCACAGAAGTATGAGCACATGTGAGGGCTAAACAGTTTATTTTAAGAAAATATAAATTGTATATCTTAAATGGCTTTCAAGGTTATATGAATTAAGTATGTTCAATCAGCATTCATATATATATATATATATATATATACATATATATATATATATATATATGTATATATATATATATATATATATATATATATATGAATGAATGAATACACCCTATATTACACCCTTTGTAGTGCAATATATATACTGGTCCTTCTCAAAAACTTAGCATATTGTGATAAAGTTAATTCTTTTCCGTAATGTAATGATAAAAATGAAACTTTCATATATTTTAGATTCATTGCACACCAACTGAAATATTTCAAGTCTTTTATTGTTTTAATACTGATGATTTTGGCATACAGCTCATGAAAACCACAAAATCTCACAAAAATTAGCATATTTCATCACCGACCAATAAAAGAAAAGTGTTTTTTAATACAAAAAAAGTCAACCTTCAGATTATTATGTTCATTTATGCACTCAATACTTGGTCGGGAATCCTTTTGCAGAAATGACTGCTTCAATGCGGCGTGGCATGGAGGCAATCAGCCTGTGGCACTGCTGAGTACTGTTATGGAGGCCCAGGATGCTTCGACCAAAAGCGGCCTTAAGCTCATCCAGAGTGTTGGGTCTTGCGTCTCTCAAATTTCTCTTCACAATATCCCACAGATTCTCTATCGGGTTCAGGTCAGGAGAGTTGGCAGGCCAATTGAGCACAGTAATACCATGGTCAGTAAACCATTTACCAGTGGTTTTTGGCCACTGTGAGCAGGTGCCAGGTCGGGCTGAAAAATGAACTCTTCATCTCCATAAAGCTCTTCAGGCAGATGGAAGCATTGCAAGTGCTCCAAAAATCTCCTGATAGCTAGATGCATTGACTCTGCCCTTGATAAAAAACAGTGGACCAACACCAGCAGCTGACATGGCACCCCAAACCAGCACTGACTGTGGGTACTTGACACTGGACTTCAGACATTTTGGCCATTTCCTTCTCCCAGTCTTCCTCCAGACTCTGGCACCTTTATTTCCGAATGACATGCAAAATTTTGCTTTCATCCGAAAAAAAGTACTTTGGACCACTGAGCAACAGTCCAGTGCTGCTTCTCTGTAGCCCAGGTCAGGCGCTTCTGCCGCCCCGTTTCTGGTTCAAAAGTGGCTTGACCTGGGGAATGCGGCACCTGTAGCCCATTTCCTGCACACGCCTGTGCACGGTGGCTCTGGGAATCGGCCCTTCTCCACAATCCTCCTCAGGGTCCGGTCACCCTCTTCTCGTTGTGCAGCGTTTTCTGCCACCACTTTTTCCTTCCCACAGACTTCCCACTGAGGTGCCTTGATACAGGCACTCTGGGAACAGCCTATTCGTTCAGAAAAAAATTTCTTTCTGTGTCTTACCCTGTTGCTTGAGGGTGTCAATGATGGCCTTCTGGACAGCAGTCAGGTCGGCAGTCTTACCCATGATTGCGCGGTTTTGAGTAATGAACCAGGGATGGGAGTTTTCAAAAGCCTCAGGAATCTTTTGCAGGTGGTTAGAGTTAATTCGTTGATTCAGATGATTAGGTTAATAGCTCGTTTAGAGAGCCCTTTTCATGATATGCTAATTTGTGGGGATAGGAATTTTGGTTTTCATGAGCTGTATGCTGAAATCATCAGTATTAAAACAATAAAAGACTTGAAATATTTCAGTTGGTGTGCAATGAATCTAAAATATATGAACGTTTAATTTTTATCATTACATTACGGAAAAGAATTAACTTTATCACAATATGCTAATTTTTTGAGAAGGACCTGTATATATATATAATATTTCTGAATGACTTAAGTCCTTTTGTTCATTTTGACTTAGGTTGTTCTAAACTATTGGAAGCTATACTCAACTTAGCTACAATCTACACTTGACATGTAGTTCTAGTACATTGTATAGAACCTACTTTAAAACCCACAGGTCAGGTTAAGGAAACAGTTTGGGCCCTTCTTGATGAAGACAAGTAAAATTCTTTCCACACTTTTTTTCATTTCAGAAAAATTTATATGAGCGGTCCGAAAAGTTTGGAGCGTGCCCCCGAAACTACTGCAGTGGGCACAGCAGGGCAAATGTATAAGGCATTTTTGTGCAGAGAGGCAACGTTGAGACTGTTGAATGTTATTTACAAAAAGGCTGCAGTGCAGAAAAAGTGTGGGAACCACTGACTTACAAGATCAGAGTTAATTTGCATTATGACTCCCAGTCAAGACCTAAACTGTTACAGTAGAGTAACTGTTGCCTTTACTCATTTGTTGCACAAATTTAATATCTTTACCTGCTCATTTCCTAACCTTAAATGGAACTGGCAGTGCAGTGGAGCAATAGGACTGAACAGCACAACTGTCACTCTCTCAGCACTAAAAACCCCATCACACTACAAACCTATCTGATTTTTACAGCTCATTGCACAAACGAATAGGCATTTACCAGCCTCCTATCTGTGACATGTTTAAAACAAGGCAGTGTTATGCCACATCTTCAGTTTGTCTTATCAGTTCATCTTCAGCACTAATCCCCGGGATGATCTTATTTGCCACAGCGTCGTGCTGAAAATGGAGGAATCAGATGCACATTTCACGTCTTCATATCAGCTCTGTGACATTACCCAACAGCAGATCTATCTGCGGCTTTATGTTCTGCATCTAATTGGATTTGGCAATAAATTATGGCAGTCCTGGGGATCCATCATGTTTCTTCTCGGTCCTGTGAGGCAGGCGGGCAGCCCAGCTTGTTATGATTCCTGAGCGGCAATTATGGGTGATTTTTGACCAGAGCCAACAGGGCTGTGCTGGAGACACTCAGAGCACATTCATAATGTCCCAACATTAATGGATTGAACATAATAAATTCCCTGCCTGAGTAGAGGTGAGAGGATTGAGGCAGGAGAAGAAAAACAGGGCAATAACAGCTTCTTATACACCATAACAGGTCTGTGTTATGGAGTTTTTCTCCAGGAGATTTTACAGACAGCATCAATGCACCGACTGGTCTCGGTACAGTAGTGTGCAAAAGTCTTAGGCCACCATTGGATTTATCGACAATTGAATCCAACATTTACCTCTTGGATTCACTCCATAATCCTCTTTTCCACTGATCTTCATTCCAATCCTTGTGAGCTTTATCATATCTTATCCTTTTCACCCTGTTTCCCTTCTAAAAACGTTTTTTCTTGGCTGCTTCTTTTAAAAAGGTAGTTCCCGATCAAGCTTCTTTGGACTGTAGAAGGGTCAACTTGGCATCCTGATGCCTGATTGATTAGATGCTGAACAAGAAGAGCAGGAACTTGCTTTTCCATTAGCCAATCAGAGTGCATTTAGGCATGTAGAGTAAGGACTGATTTATTCTGTTTGGATAATGGATTGTTGATATTCAATAATGATACAAAAAAGTCTCGACAACAATTTCCAAGTCTTCCTTAACCCGAGACCAAGGCAAGACCGGTATAGCTCATTTATGGTCTCCAGCAACATCAGCTTATCCTAGTGAGGGTCACAGGCAGTGTCTGGACAGTCAGAGGTACAAGGTATGCAGGGCAGAAAGACGTTAATTCTGTAACTGTCCACCCGGGATTCAAACCCAGGTCTTTTTGCAACTGGCTCTTACCACTGAGCTGCTGGAGCTGTTGGCTGGAAATTAATGTTTCTATTAACCATAGTGTTACGAGAGATTTTGTGCTTGCTAACTTGATGTAAATGTGTTAGTGATATTGTTATGAGTCAATGAATCATGCAAATAACATGTCGAGTGTGAGAGAGATAGAGAAAGGGAGAGAGAGAGGGACAGAGAGAGAGCCAGAGAGAGAGAGGGATAACAGACTGTGTTCTGGTCAGTCCTGTCAGGGCCAAATCTCACTCTCAATCACTGTTAGCTAATCACCCCTAATGGCTATTGTGTGATACATGATGCAATTAAAGCCTAATGCTTAGTGCAAATGTGATTATAGTGGGCAATCTGATTGGCATTTGGGGATTTGTATTTCAGCCCCACATTGCCATAACAGTCCAAGCAAATGCACAGATCTGTCAGAGGAGCTCGGTTTACTTTTAAGATCAGAAATCTGGTGAGGTTTCAGGATAAACCCTAGACGGATCATAGCAAAATACACAACATGTCTGAAAGAGAGAAAGAGAAGCAGTTTTCCGTACCCCTCTGTATTCGGCCTCCTCTCTCGACCCTCCCCCATCCCGACCCGTCACTGTCAGGGTAAACTCATGATGAATTGCCCTGTCAACAGAATTCATTCAGGGACCAATTAATCCTGCAGAAATGAACTAGAGCCATCAGACGCTGGAAAACGCAGCAGAGAAGGAATAGTGCTTTTTATGCGAGAGATAAGAAAGAATGAAAGCAGGGAGAAAGAGAAATGGAGAACGAGAGCAAGGAAGAAAGACGTGGAGAAAGTCTGAGAAGAAGAAGCAAAAAAAAACAGTTTTTATTTTCGCAGCATTTGCAATGCATCATTCACAAGGTAGCTGCCTTTGAACAAACTGAAGTGCAGCACCATGTGCTAGTATCTAGTAATTCTTTTGGCTGAAGCAGTGACAACACACAGAAGAAACTGTAAAGACCACCATCATTTCCTATGTGCTGGTTTAGATGGCGAACCTGCGTGGTCTTGACTAGCAGATTCATATCTTGATCATCATTCGTGGGTCCAAATCGTAACATTTCGTGGTGCTAAAAGCTAAAACAAACACAAAGCAGCCTGGTCTCTCTGAATGGGACGTATGTGTACAAATGCATGCTAACTGCTTGCCTAAATGCTAGCAAACAGTATTAATAGTGTGGGATTGTCAGAAGTCATTCTGAGTTTTACGTTTAATGTAAAATAATAATTCTAAAAAGGATAAGTAAGGGTAAAAACGCTTTGCTTTTTACAACAACATGACATCTTATATCTCTACATGATGCAACAAACTTGCTTCTTGCTAGTTAGCTGACTGGCTGTCTAGCTACCGTCCTATAAAAAGTTTGAGTACCCCTAATCAAAATGCAGGTTTCTTCATTATTCTACTTGTAGTCTTCTTAGAAGACATTTTCTCTTGCCAGAATAGTTTACAGCCCAGGGACACCATTTACTTTACTCGGTTTGGATTGGTTTAGATGCAAACGAGACACTTAAGTCGCTTTCCAAAACAGTTATAGGGATTAATGTGGGAGGGGCTACCCCCATGGAGAGCGCCTGAGAACATATTCGTTCCAGGGCTTTTTTTGGTTGCATTCGCACTGCTACTATGAAAGCTGTATGACAGCGTAGTGAAAAAAGCCACGTGAAATTCACTTAGATAACTCAAAATTGTGTTACCCTCTGTTATATGTAGGCTCAGAAAAGCCTGGACTTCATTTGTCTGTTTATTTTTCCATTTGAAACTCAGAGATCTGTTTTTTATACGGCTTTAACATCTGAAAAAGTCACTATACACTAATCGCTACACTCTTACATCTGGACCACTCACCTCATACTTACTGTACATCACTCAGGATTCCTATGCATGGAGAACAGCCCCTACCTTGAGGTAGGAACTAAAAAGTCCCTATATACAGTATCCTAAACAAGCGTCCCAGTTCCTGTTGTGCAAACATATATATATTTCTGAGAACTATAAAAATGTTCCTCCTTTGCAAAAGCCCCTTTAGTAACAATAAGAGCGGAACGAAGTAAAGTAAAAGCTCTGTACTGCAGTGAACAAATTTGAACAGTTTAGCACATCTGAACATTCTTTAACAAATCAGTTCAAATCTGAGATCTTACACAACCAAAGGTTTCAAATGCACACATGCCAGATGTTCTGATCTCTAATGACATTGAAGGTTAAGCGTTTAAAATTAAGCACTGCCCAATAAGACAGATAATCACAAAATATAGTTATTCAGACACAACTGCCTCAGTAATGAGCAGAAATGATCAAAATTAGCCATTTCAGGGGAAGAAGAGAGCCTTTTTTGGGGAGTAAGCAGAAGAGACTCGGGGCTTTGTGGGAGATCTGTCTGTTTATATATGAAAGAAAGCTTGAGTGAACATGAGAATAGTGCAAACAAAAGTGCTTTGTAGAAGTGCATGTGCCTAGGGACTGCAGTGAAAGTTAGCCTGACAGGAATTGGTCATTTAATGCTTTGGTGCTCTGAAGACAGGTCCTGTCATAGCGGCCAGTGCTACAGAAATCCCCTGGTAGCCCGTTTATTAATTATACTGAGGAGTGAGGGGGCATCCCACTGACTTCCTGCAATCCCTGTCAAGCCCGTCAGCTGTCATCTCAGCCCTCTATAAACACTTCCTTTAGCATCACTGCAAATAAATGCGCAGCCTTTCAAAATTCGGCCTTCGTGTGCAGAGGTTCAGCGCCTCAGGGGAGTGTGGAGAAATATCTGACCTAGTGTATAACAGACAACTAATGACACAGCAGTGGAAAAAACATGTTTCTCTCATTTGATTTATTTTTGAATTCTTTGCAGCTTTTAAAAATCCACTACAATGAATATTTAGAGGGATCATTTGAAAGAATGTGTATTATTATTATTATATTTCTATAACTTGTGTATTCATTCTTCCAGTCATATTCCATACCTGCTGCGGCATAACAGCTGGAAACCACCCATGGACATGGCAGCAGTCCGTCGCAGGGCACATGCACACATACTCACTCACATTGGGACACTTTAGAGACACCAGTTGACCTAGCACATCCTTAGAAAGTGAAAGGAAACTGTAGGAATTGAAGGAAAACCTCAAGGAAACCCACACAGACATGGTGAGAACATGCAGACTCTACACAGGCAGCGACTAGGCCAAGATTCGAACCCGGGTCTCTGGAACTGTAAGGCAACATCGCTAATCACTGCATCAGAACATCACCCAAGCCATATTTACTCAAATCTTATGCAAGTCTAAAGGCAAGCAAGTAAGTGTCCCATTTTCCTTACCTGGATTCCGCTGGGTGCAGACAGAGGTACAACACACTACCTGATCTTGATTATGCAAGTTCCATGTAGGATTTGAACCCAGGCTCTAAGAACTACCACTGAGTCACTAGAGATGTCAGACTAAGGGCTGCTTTTTTGCAATACACGGTACTGTGCAAAAGTCTTAGGCCACCATTAGATTAGATATCCCATTGTTTTAGCAATGGTGTAACAACCATATATAATTATGTCTGAGTCTCTGCATTAGAATACAACCAAATAACAGGACATTTCTCTCCAGTATTAAAAAACTGAATAAAAATCATAAAAACTGCTTCTATATCCTGAGCTTTCTCAGAAATGGTCTTTTTGGAAGGGTAGCAGCAAAGAAACCACTTTTTCAGAAGGGGAACGGGGTGAATAGGCTAAGATATGCTGAATGAAGATCAGTGGGAAAGAGGATTATGGAGCGACAAATCCAAGTTAAATATTTTTGGGTCCAATCACTGACAATATGTTATATTTGGTCATTATACTATAGCTAAAACAAAAAATTGAATGGTGACCTAAGACTTTTGCACAGTACTGTATCTCAGTGTGTATATTTTATACTTTTCATACCACAAAGAATATTTTTAAGCACCTCACCACAGGGAAACGTCATGTCTGATGAGGATTAGGATTGCTGTAGTACATCTTCCATTTTCATTCAGTAAATAAGCATAACCTGGAGCAGGGTCATGCCCCTCAAAAAACAAAGGTCATGGTGATGTGTGTGTGTACAAATTCCATATGGTCAGTGTCAACATGTGGGACACATAATACAGCTACACCCTGACAAAGCTGCCAAAAGTTATTCTAGATCAAGGCTGTTGTGCTGCAGTTGATCAGAAGGTGAATATTTCATAGGCTCTTTTCTCTGTGGGAGAATTGACACTGCAGGCAGAATGAAGCCTGGCAGCTGGGAGGCAGAACGTGCAGGCAGGGTATTCCCTTACCTGGAGCATCACACGTCTACCCACTTACACACACTCGAACACACACGCTTGAAAGTTTATGAACGCTTTAGAATTTTCTATATTTCTCCATAAATATGAGCTAAAACATCATCAGATTTTCACACAAGTCCTAAAAGTGGATAAAGAGAACCCAGTTAAACAAATGAGACAAAAATATTATACTTGGTCATATATTTATTTAGGAAAATGATCCAATATTGCATATTAGTGAGTGGCAAAAGTATGAGAACCTCTGCTTTCAGTATCTGGTGTGACCCCCCTGTGCAGCAATAATGCAGCTAAACGTTTCCTGTAGCTGTTGATCAGTCCTGCTCACCGGCTTGGAGGAATTTTAGCCCATTCCTCCGTACAGAACAGCTTCAGCTCTGGGATGTTGGTGGGTTTCCTCACATTAGCTGCTTGCTTCAGGTCCTTCCACAGCATTCCCATTGGATTAAGGTCAGGACTTTGACTTGGCCATTCCAAAACATGAACTTTATTCTTCTTTAACCATTCTTTGGTAGAACGACTTGTGTGCTTAGGGTCGTTGTCTTGCTGCATGACCCACCTTCTCTTGAGATTCAGTTCATGGACAGATGTCCTGACATTTTCCTTTAGAATTCTCTGATATCATTCAGAATTCATTGTGTTTCCATCAATGATGGCAAGCCGTCCTGCCCAGATGCAGCAAAAAACAGGCCCAAACCATGATACTTCCACCACCATGTTCACAGATGGGATACGGTTCTTATGCTGGAATGCAGTGTGTTCCTTTCTCCAAACTAATGCTTAATGCTTTCTTTTAACCAAAAAGTTCTATTTGGTCTCCATCTGATACAACAAAAAAATTCTTCCAATAGCCTTCTGGCTTGTCCACTTGATTCTTTATCAAACTGGAGACCAGCAGCAGCAATGTTCTTTTTGGAGAGCAGTGCTTTCTCCTTGCAGCACCTTGCCATGCACAAACCATTGTTGTTCAGTGTTCTTCTGATGGTGGACTCCTGAAAACATTTAACATTAGCCAAGTGAGAGAGGCCTTCAGTTGCTTAGAAGTTACCCTGGGGTTCTTTTTGTGACCTCGCCAACTAGTTGGTGGTTGGTGGAGTCGACCACTCCTTGGGGAGGGTAAACAATGGTCTTGAATTTCCTTTCCATTTGTTACCACAATCTGTCTGAGATGGGATTTGTTGGAGTCCTAAAACTCTTTAGAGATGGGTTTGTAACCTTTTTCCAGCCATGATGAAGCATCCAACAAAACTCTGTTTCTGAGCTCCTTTCAGAAATCTCCTTTGTTCGTGCCATGATACACTTCCACAAAACATCTGTTTTGAAGAGCAGCAGGGACTTTGATAGATTCCCTGGGTCTATTAAACAAAACAGGGTTGCCCCCTCACACCTGGTTGTGCCCCCTCACACTGATTGTCATCCCACGATTTTAAACACCTTCTGACTCTAATTTCACCTTGAAATTAAAGTGCTTAATCTTAGAGGGTCACATTACTTTTGCCCACTATGTAATATTGGATCCATTTTCATCAATAAAATAACATGAACCAAGTATAATATTTTTGTCTAAACTTGTGACCTTTTTTTTTTTTTTATTTCTAAACCCTTCTTGTTCACAGCCTAACCGAATTCCTCAGACTCAAAACACTGGTCTCTTTAGTCATGAGCGACACCCAGCGCTATAAAGACTTGCACCACACTATCTTTTTAAATTACGTAAAAAACGTTATCGATATCTGACACAGAGAGATTAACTGAGGACAGTATTTTCAAAATCCAGAAAAGTTTGGGATGGTACAGAAAATGCTAATTTATAAAATTAGATAAAAAATACAATGGTTCTTACATTTACTTTGACTTTTATTGCATTGCAGATAGAATGAACCCCAAATAGATATTTTATGTTTTTTTTTCTGGCCAAACGTCATTGCATTTGTTAAAAAAAAAACATCCCATTTCCTGCAACATATTCCAAAAAAAGTTGAGGATGGGGGCAATTTATGGCTAGTAGTAATGAGGTTAAAAAATAACAAAATATTATGTGATTTTGAACAGCTGATGTCAATCGGTGATTGTTATCATGATTTGGTACAAGAGTTGTATCCATGAGAGTCTTTATCTCCAGTATGTGCGTGATTTAACCACAAGAATGTCACATTTTTGCCTATAGGTAGTAAATGCCTCAAACTCGAACACCATTATTAAATTGTATCAATAAATATTTAATATATGACTGTATGACACTTAAAATGCAATACTTTTTGTTTTGGCTCCTGGCTCACCATTTGGTAAGGACAGTTCTTTTTCTAAGACAGCAGAGCAGTCCATTGTGTAATAAAGACTGCTCACTTCATTACTGGAAGACATTTTCCTGCCAGCATGGACATCTACACCAATGTGTAAGGAAGCCCTGTAGCATCAGGATGGATCCCTCTCACCCAACTCATGCACTGTTCAGGCTCCTCCCCTCTAAAAGGAGGCTACAGAGCATCCGGGCCAAGTCAGCCAGATTCGTAAACAGCTTCTTCCCACAGCCCATTAGACACAACAGACCTGTCTAATGGCGGCCTAAACTTCATTTCACTACGTTACTGTCATTGCACACAGTCACTTTAGAACAGACTTAATATTTAATAACCCATGCACTTGTTCACGCCGCCGCTCAGGACCATCAAACCATTTTTTTTTTGTCTTATCTTATTTGTGTATTATTTACTGTCGTCTTTGCTGTACAGGTGTAATGTGCAGGTATGCTCTGTTTAACATCCATCCAAACAATGTCTTAAAAAAATGAAGTAAGTAGGAAATAAAAATCTGTCTTAAGCTGGTCACCTCATCAGCCAATCATCGCTGCAGATTCACGAGCAGAGGTGGGAGTTAAAGAGTTGAAGACCGCCATTCATGTGTGTGTTTTGTCTAAGTTACTCTTGTTTGTATCATGTTTGGAACGCTTAGTTCTTTGTGTTTTCTAGGGGAAAGTCATAAATGTGTATGAACGAAACCGAACCAAATGTACTAAAACATTTAGATCCTGGGCCACGGCTTGGGACAGGGTGGTCAGTGTCTCCATGTTACTAATCCTCTTGTCTATAGTTCCATGTTGTCCCATGTTAAATGTACCACCATGGTCCTGAGGGAGCTACATTTAAATCCTAATGTTGTAGTAGTCTATAATGAGAGAAATCACACTAATGGATCAGAAAAAGCTGCAGAAAGCTCTTCTATGACACTACAGCAGTCCGGTACAGAATAACTCTTGTTAGTTAAATATTGCATCAGCACAAATTCTGCTCTAAAAAGAAGTTATGAATTTTCTATCACAGAAAAATGTTGGCTTAGACTTCCATTCTAAGTATCTATATCTCAGTAAAATGACAAGAGGTGCTCGAGTGGTGTAGTCGTCTGATATCTTAGCCGACCATCTTAGTGACCTACCACTTCCTGACGGCCTTGGGTAGATGGACTGGTGCTCCTCTGCCTGTGAAAAGTGAATTCCAGATGAAGCTCCAGATCCTGCCCAGTGATACAGACCAGGATAAGTGGGGGTAAAAAACTTCAGTTTAGAAAATCAACAAAGCAAGATGGGACATCTAGAAATTGATAAGCGGAAGAGAAAATGGAGTTCTATTAGATCGAGGGGTTGGTTGTACAAAAACACTGTAATATTTTAACATGCATCAAGCACAAGATAATAAATAGAACTGATTTGTTGGCTACACTAATATTTATGATGGATATTCACAAACCACAACATGGTCGGCCATTTGGAGTCAGAATTTACGTTTCATAACACGCAGGATTATGTGGAGTGAAGTGCGACAGAGCCTCTCAAGACAAGAGGAAAGACGAACATGAGTACTCTAAGGATGCTGTGCTGGGGAATATAATTAATTAAACAAGTCTAATTAGGAATGAGAGAGCAGGTGCAGCCTGTGGCGTGACGATGCTGACAGGGAGACAGCGACAAGAGAGAGAGAAACCATCCGACTAAAGACCTACCGCATGACATGAAGAGGAGCAAAAAAGATAAACCAACTTTCTGCTTTTTGTCATACATAACCTCCGAGGAATACAGAGCGAGACAGGGGTCAGTCCTTTTCTTCTTAAAACACACTTATTCCTCCTCACATCACATCCCAGGCTATCCAATGCACAGCATGGTTAGGACATGTAGAAAATAAGGACTTTTTCAAAACTTTTTTCATCCTTAAAGTAACATTATGCTGTTTTCTGAGCGACAGAAACAATGTTGAACTAATATTAGGCAGTTTCGTGCCATTTATGTAGTAATTTAACCAATGAAATGAGAGAAAGTTGCATTGTGTGATAAGAAACTTTCTCGCTCAAACGGACATTTGTTTTACAGGTGTAAAAAATAGAAAAAATACAATGGTTGCATACACAGAGAGACAGACAGACAGACAGACACTCTAAAAGTGTGCGTATGTGTGTGTGTGTGTGTGTGTGTGTGTGTGTGTGTGTGTGTGTGTGTGTGTTTATCCCCAGCAATGGACTCGTACCCTATCTAGGGTTGGTTCCCGCCAAACATGGGACCCTAATTTGGATTCAATTGATAATGTTAATTGAGTAAGTGACTGATGAAAGTTATAGACTTCTTTTAATGAGATTGGTGTGTGTGTGTGTGTGTGTGTGTGTGTGTGTGTGTGTGTGTGTGTGTGTGTGTGTGTACTTTCATAGCAAGATCTCAAGATTTTTTAACTCTGACAATACCCAAGATAAAGTCCAGGTCAGAGTCAGATTTATTTCTGTAGCACTTTTACAATAGAGCACTGTCTCAAAACAGCTTTACAATTCTCTGTTATCTTCTATTATCTAGGGCCAATCTCTAATTGAGGAAGCCTAGGGTGACAGTGGCAAGGAAAAACTCCCTAAACGTTATAAGGAAGAAACCTTGGGAGGACCAAGAGTCAAAAAGAGACCCGACCTCCTTGGGCGGCTTAGATGATATATGTCAGAATTCAACGAAGATATCTACTAAATAAGTTTTATAGTGATAATTTAAATAAACAGAAGAAAGCTCAGTCAGTCAGAAGACGGAGGGAGTTACCGCCCGATGATGTGGTGTGACTAACGTTGTGAGGACTGGAACTGATCATGGAAGAACAGCTTGAGTAAAGAACGTCTTAGTGTAGGACTGGAAAGGAAGAACATCTTAGTGTGTGGGCTGGAACTGGTACCAGAACACGAGCTCGGAGAGAAAAGAGAATATGTAGTTAGTTATTGGTAAGAGTGCAGAGTCTACTAACAGAACACATTTGTACCACTAGTACAAACTGAATGTTGGTTATACCTATTGAATGGATCGCTTTAACTCTCTTCATTGGCCTCTGAGCAAAGCATATTTGTTTTGAGTCATATATGAGAAGTGTATAAGATCATAGGCACTTGAGAAGCTGTGTAACAGAAAGACCTGCAGTGTGTGTGTGTGTGTGGGTTTGGAGTCCAGATTGTTTAAGTGTACAGTGAAGATTGCCGAGTGGTCCATTTTATCACAATTTGCTCCCTAACAGGTTACAAATGTGGCATGTGATGACAGTAACGAGGCTTGATGTCACTTAGTCTGAGAGATGTGTGTGGAATAGTAAAGTGAGGAAGAGAAGGTGTGTGTGGTTGGGGATTCTGTTGCTGTCCTCAAGCTTTCCACCTGCAAGGTGACAGAAACCTTGGTCATACAGAGAGGTGCAAACAAAATCATCGTATATTACAGAACATCCAGGAAAATCCAGCAGGGACTTTATTATCCAATTTATTTATTCACTTAAGTCAGAGTCTGGCAGGAGAGTGGAGAGATGACCTGGTGGGAACTAAACAGCAAATAGGTTTTGGCTGACTCAGGCAGTCAGACACGGGAAATTATGAAATGAAATATCAGAACATACTTCAAGTATACTATACGTCCTTCATGAGAATGTTAATGATCAGAAAACAATTGGATTAGATAGATAGATAGATAGATAGATAGATAGATAGATAGGTAGGTAGGTAGATAGAGTTTTGTCAACCCAGAGCCTATCATGGAGTTGACAGGGCAGAAGTAAATGTGTTCCCAGGGTACGCTGCCAGGGCTCAATGACAGCCCCACTTGACAATCTGAGTTGCTGCTAAGTCCAGAATTAGAACCCAGGTCCTCAGGAAATTCTGTTTCCAGAAACATAGGAACATCAGAGCCATAGGGGCTGCTGGTTAGATAGATCCATTTATTATATGCCATCACACACTAAACCATGCAGACGTTACACACCAAACTGAGTCCATTAAAGAATGAAATAAAAATATCATACTTTTATACCTTACTAATCACATATCTGGGCTCATAGGTGTCTCATTAACATCTTCATTGAGATTATAAACTGTTAAAGTTAAAATAACCATATTTTATTCTCTTAAAACATATAGTGCCTATTGAAAATCATCAAACCCTTTCAAAATCTCTACCTTTCCTCACATTACACGATAAAGAAATCAGTTTGATCAGTTATTACAATTTAATTTGTAAAATTCCTGGTTTGGATGAGTGATCAGTCACTTCAGATTAACCATCACAAAACTTGCTCTGGTACAACCATCCACCTTCCATGTCAAAACCAGGCTAACTGGGGCCCACTTCAGATCAAATACAGTGGTATCTCAGTATTTGTGATGACTTCATTCCAGAAGGCATATCAGGTGCCAAAAGTGATATGTTCAATATAGGCCTATATGAAATGTATATTGAATTAATTCGGTCCAGACTCCCAGGAAATCTACACTGTATAACTCATTATAACTCACATCTAATGCCATGTGTCAAAAGGTCTTATGGTCAGATGAGACCTAGATAGAATTTTCTGCTCAAAATCCTAGAATACCTTTCTCGAAACCAAAAAAAAGCACACCACCCAAAATGCACTGTACCTACTGTGAAGCATGGTGTTGGTAGTATTATGTTGTGAGGAGTTTCTCTTCAGCTGGGACTGGGCAGTTGGTAAGGACTGAAGGAAAAATAGATGCTGCCGTGTGTACCCTACTAATCCTATCTTTGAAGAGAGCAGTCCATTGGCACTCACCACAGAACTGAACTAAACTTGAACAATTCTGCAAGGAAGAACATCCAAGGGCAAATCTTCACAAATGTATGTGCAAAGCTGGTAGAGACATATCCAAACAGACGGATGGCTGTCATTATAGCCTCTAAAGCAGGGGATTGAATTTCTCAATACTTGATATGAGGCAAGATGAAGTAGAAATAAATGAAGTTTACAATTTTAGAAAACAATTTGTAAAAGGATTTCGATTTCAGACTGTAAGTGGTAGTATGATTTCCTGTAGGCACTGTTTTTGAAACATGCTATGAATGCCTAACTTTTTCTACAAAATACTGCTGATTTCATTTACATTCAGACAAATGTCTATGTTAACGGTCTCATAACATCTAGGGTCGGTCCCACAGACCTATAGGCCTAAAAAACGCCCAGCTCTCTATCTCTAGGTTTATTAATGAACGATGGCCTGCATGCCTGTACCATGAACACAAGCTCCTGCTTAATCCAGCCAGATGGTGTGGATATAAAAATGCAGATCATAAGTCAGCAAGCTAAAGACACAGCTTTCATGTGCAAAATCCACAGCAGCAACATAATGCCCGGTCAATAATACCTGACTGAGCAGACACTAAAATAACGTAATTTCCCTGACATCCTGTGCCAGAAGCGATTAGGTGAGTCCCGAAGACAGACAGCTCGATATTTTTTGAGCGTGGGAATCTGTCAATTGCAGGGGGAGCTGATGCGAAGGCAGAGGGTGAGGGTTTTTAATTATCGAGGGAACGCTTGAGATTGTGCATCATCATTAGGCAGGCCAAACAGTGGCGTTGAGTGGCCTTGCCCAAGCTAAATAGCACAATTAGCAGTCGACAGGAGCAAGCGGGAGGTCTGCTCAATTTGAACACCTTCTTTCTTAATTCATCCATTTTGATCACTGGAATTGCTGAACTGCAGTCTTTTTACATTCAATTACTTTAATCAGGTTAATTCTGAGCAAAATGTCAACATTTTAATCACGAATTAGCAAACTCCAGGCTAAGAAAAGAGATGTGAATGGCAGAAAAGCCTTTTCTTCCTGGACCTTAACCCCACTAATAATGCAGTGCTAAATCACATGGATTCATAATGATGCCACTGTGGAACAAGGAAATCCTTTCAAAGATTCCAAGAAGAGAGGCAACAGCCTGAAATATATAGGACAGGGTTTTTGTTGGTGGTTGTGGTGGTTTTTAAACAGTTAAATTATAACAAATTCATATTCAAAAGCAAAGTATTATAAAACACATGGCATGTGCATTCAGTCATTGTTCATGTGCTGCAGAAACTAGCCAGGGGTAAGCTTCCTGATATCGACACATCTTGGACGTTAACAAGCAACTTTACGATGCACTTCAGAAACAAACGTGCTTCTTTTGCGAATGTTTCCTGAAAGCACTGCTTATCAGGAATTATACGAGTGAGTATTAAAAAAGTCATCGCTGACTCTGCCCCACCACCGGCATTACAAATCGATGAACAAACAATCGATTGCCATTCTCCGCTTCACTGTGCATCATTTCTGGATTTTTAGGATGAATTAAAAATACTGTAATTATCATTAAACATCAAATACAATATTCCATAAATCACACAATTAACCAAAATCAATATATAGCAGCAGTTTAGAGCGTTTAAACAAATCTAAGAAACAGAGAAGAGTGAAGTCATGTGGAAAGTTCTCCAAGATGTCTGGAGAACCCAACCATCCAATTTGAGCATTACATTTACAGCATTTAGCAGACACCCTTATCCAGAGCGACTTACAATTGGTACAGTCTTACAATCCAAGCAATTGTGGGTTAAGGGTCTTGCTCAAGGACCCAACAGTGGTAGCTTGGCAGAGGTGGGATTTGAACCTTGGACCTTGTGGTCCAGAGTCCAGTAACTTAACCGCTAGGCTACCACAGTCCCACATTAGAAGCTATTATATTTGCAGGGTTTTTTTTTATCTTAACTGTCTTATATCAAATCTTCCAGCATTGCACATGAGCATAATTTACTTTTTTTTAAAAGAACTTAAGGTCAATAAGCATCCAGACACCAGATTTAGTGCATTTTTCCATTTCCATGCAATCAAAATGACTGGCCTGCACATACTGTATGAGCAATCACTAAACTAGTTACATAATTCGTTATTTGTCGACCTGTGCATCACATACTATTTAATCAGACTGTGCATCTGCTACATTAAAACATGTAACGCAGTTAACGCAGGACATTGCTGCAAAGTGTCCAGAAAAGTAAGAATTATGGCCCAATCCTGATAATACTAAATGTGAAGGGAATGACCTCAAACCACCAATTTTACAGACTATTTCTTTTATCTCATTCCCTTTCATGTCACTATCCAAATAGACCTATCTGGTGATAGAGGGTCTATTAACTAATGATCTGTTTTCATCTCAGACGCTGTGAGAACGGGGGGAGGTGGAGACGAGTAAGAGCTGCTATAAAAGAGCAGTCAAACCAAGATGGGGACTTTAAAAAAGGGCAACAAAAGGGAGTTCATTATATCCAAGTTAATTGTCTCTTGGGCTTCAACTGCCTCTTTCTCTGGGTAAACCATCACAGGGCTTTAATTGTGTTATCACCTTTCCCTGAGCTTTCCACGAACCAGGCTCATTTTATTTAATTTAAGTGGCACAAGATGAAGAAGAACTTGACAATCCCTCCAGACACCCCCCTACGTACACACACAGACGCAAGCGCACACACGCACCCTGCAAACGCCACCGACACACACTAGCCCTGAAGCATACACAAAAGGGAATGTGAGGAAGGGAAATGCACCAAACAAGTCACTAAATTAATAAATCACCCGCACTCTGGCTCAGACTGAGAAATCATATAGACCCTGAGGTATTTTTCTATAAAGTACAGCTTTCCCAAGCCGCATTGTTTCAATACAACACATTGGCTGTTTGTAGGCACTCTTACTGACCCTAAAACATATCAGCACCCAGGGACTTACAAGCAATCACTGTATTTGGGATCAATTAACAATTTCTGTAATGAGAGAGCAAAGGGCAGGTGCAATTTTTAATGCACAATCAGTATTATCAAATATGTATTCATCAGAGGCATGTTATTTAATTACAGGAATAGGAACAGGTTTTGCAGAGGACACGTAGGTTTAACACTGAGTAATCTGTAGGGAAATACATGAAAACATTGCTATCATTGGTGTTTATTTGGGGTTAGAAACAACACATTTAATGAATAGACAACATTCAGAGCTGAGTTAAGACCTGATTCTCTTCATTTTGCAAAGTCAATGTGAAATGCTAATAGTGAGGTGTTTGCGTTTATTCTACAGACAAGGCAGAATTCATTACAGCAGACTTATTCATGGATTATGCACTATTTTTACCCCATAAAAATAATGTTTATGGCATGGCACAGACAGGATACAGATACCTTTTTAGAAATGTTATGTTGTGGACACTGTTTTGGACCACTCACATAGGATGGATTCATATCATCTTTCAGGAACCCACATAACCAGGAATATATAGTATTCATATTATATTATTCTAACATCTACACTTCTAATCAACTTCTAATAACTTATAAAGCTCTACATGGCGGCCCCACCCCCACATTCACATTATCTGAGTGAAACTCTTAGAGTTTACATCCAACTCAGTCTACTTCGTTCGCAGGTTTGCAGGACTTATTTGTCTTAGAATTAAAAAAGTCAAGCAGGGGGGAAAGGAGAAGGGCTTTCTAGTACATGGCCCCCCAACTATGAATAAATTCCCCACTTTCGTTCGAGATCAGACACCCCTCCAAAAGTTTTTTAAGTCTAAGGCTAACAGACAACTTTATTTTTACGCAGGCTTTTGACTAGATTTAGACCGGTTGCATGGTTTGGGGTTGTGAGGCCGGAGTCTGAAGTCATGTCTGGCCTGCCTGCCTTGCCGCTGGAGGGAGAGGGTGGGAGTTAAGTGTCGAGTGGGCGGTCTGGCTGAAATAAGGCTTGGGTCCTCGTGATCTGACTCATGCAACCTTGCCTTAGATAAGGCAAGAGCTGGGGGTCATAGTCATAAAAGGGTCTTATGGTGTCAGAGAAGTTGGAGTTGCTTTCTTCTGCCGCGGTGGGGTTGCCAATGTCTCATGTGAGCCCTCTTGGTTCGTGTGTTCCTTCCAGTTACTCCTCTTCTAGCTTTCTAGCTATGCTGCTATAGCTAATGTGACGGGGGGTCTCCTGCTAACCTGGCATCAGATTGGACAGGGGCATCTGATTGTTAAAGCACTGTGCTATTAATCAATACCTAATTACTTTTCTGTTTCTACTCCGAGCTGTGTTCGGCAGTTCGGCCCCACACATGATGTAATCTGATGGAGCTCAACTGGCATTAATTCACATTTATTCGACCATACTCCAGGACTTTAGTTTCGCTCTTAGATTTTATCATTCATACCCGGGCCACTTAATGTCGCATGTGCTTACTTCACATTCTATTCGAACTGTGACTCCATGACTTTAGTTCGCTCTTAGATTTATCATCTACGCCGCCAAGGAAGGTTGGGTCCTTTTTGAGTCTTTGGTCCTCCAAGGTTTCTCCTAGAACTAGGGAGTGTTTCCTGCCACTGGCGCCCTAGGCTCGCTCAATTTGGGATTGGACGTATTATTAGGAGGATAATCTACACTGTTAAAGTTGCTTTTGAGTTTGAGTGACAAAATGCTCAATTGTAAAAAGCGCCTAATACCGTTATTTTTCGGGACCATTACGGCGCACTTAAAATCTTTAATTTTCTCCAAAAATCAAACAGTGCGCTCTTATATGCGGTGGCGCCTAATGTATGATTAATTATGGTGGCTTATGACCTGGAAGGATTGGAGATGGTACACAGCGGCCTAATAAATCTGTAAAAATGTTTTAGCACGGATTGGTAAGTTAAAAAAGCTCTGGCCAACGTAGTCAGAAACATCGCTGAGTAATACGTATGTGATCAGCATTAGGGGTACGGGCATTCATTCTTATTTTTGAAGCGGATTTCAAAACTCAACGCTCTCAGTACAACATGGACATGAGCAGCTACGAGGAGAATTCAACATTAACGAATCAATGAGTACCGAAGTGGAGGAAGCAAAGAAGAAGCATGAGCCAGGTAAGGGTGGTAATAGACAACATGAGCTTCCCAACGGAACTTAGAGTTTGTCTTCTTCCCCTTAATTAATGCGGGCCTTATAACCGGTGCGCGTTATGGTCGGCAAAATTCCGGTAAAATAGATCGACTGAACTTGGAACGAAATGTGTTATTCTTTTTATTAAGATCTTATTTTAAAAAAGTATGAAAATTGTTTTAAACTAAAATAACTTCTTGAGAATATCTTATTTCTTTCTTAACTCTTAACAACAATTCTTATGAACAATATCTTTAAGACAAGTGGTATTCTTGAAAAACATTTTTTTGTCTTATTAACTTACAGTAGTCTCCCACATATTAGGCTGTAAACAGTTGAGGTTTTTGAATTTCAAAGTATGATAGGCCTTATTTTTAGTAACTAAACTGTTTTTTTAAAGGTTTGATAAGTTAGTTTAGTTATTGAAAAAATAAGGCCTCATTACTTGAATTCAAAAGTTTCAAGCCTGTTTCTGATGTGTTCATTCCACATTTATTGTATTTTCCAGGAAGGTTTGATTTTTGTTCCTGTTGGCTCTTTCTTCCAACGGTACTCTTTCTTGTTTGCTTAAAGTTTTGAACACTTGGTGTGATTTGTCTTTCGTGGCCTTTGCTTGTCCTCTAAGAGAATTAAACTAAATACGAAATAAAAAAGGAAATAATGGTAAAAATCCAAATTCCCAAAGTGTCTCATTTCTGCTATGTAAGCTGTAAAATGCAACATTTAAGCCTACATAAGAAAACCATAAGATTGTCTTAAGAAAATCTTAAGGCAATAATTAAGATTTTCTTTAGAGTCAAGTCAAGTCAAGTCAGATTTATTTATATAGCGCTTTTTACAATGGAGCATTGTCTCAAAGCAACTTTACAAGTTTAGATTATCTCCTAATAACTACGTCCAATCCCAAATTGAGCAAGCCTAGGGCGACAGTGTTATGAGGAAGAAACCTATGGAGGACCAAGACCTCCTTGGGCGTCATTTAAGAATATTTTCTTCTTTAAGATTTTTTCTTAATACACATTTGTGAATCCAGTTCCTGTGACCTCTGGAGTTGTGAGAGGCAGCGCTAACCACTCTGTCAGAGCTGCCCAAGCTGCCACTGTTGGGTTCTTGAGCAAAACCCTTAACCCACAGTAGCTTTGATTGTAATAATGTATCAGCCATAAGTCGCTCTGGATAAGGGCATCTGCTAAAGGACATAAATGTCATGTACATGCAAATTTTCCAAAATTTGCCTCTCGCCATATGGATACATTAGTGTTAAACACTAAAATAGGTGCTTCTGTCATTTATTGTAAACTAAAGTTTTTTTAAATTAATTTCTTTGTGTGTGTGTACATCTGTGGGCAAAAGAAAACTAATTAAACATCATACAAAAGAATTAAGAAAGCTTTGACCAAGTTTTGTTTCTTTGCGAAATTGGACATGTGATCTATCAGTTTTCTACATCATGGTGTGCTCTGTTAGATGTCAAATTAAAAATGTTTGTTTCTTTAAATCACATCAGCATCAATGGCGTTGATGACAGAGCAAGCTTTTAACGTTACTAATCAGAACCAACTACCCTAGGAGCAATTTATAGAGGCCAGTTAATTAACCACTTCTTACTTAACCTCTTAGAATGTGGGAGGAGGGAGGAACGGAGCGCTGGAAGTAAAACCCACAACATGACACAGGGAGCACATGCATGCAAACTCCCTACAGATATAATATAGGATATGATTGAACCGAATACGCTACCTGATGAAAGCTATACAGCACGACCATGTGATTTGCCTATCTCTTGCTTTCATCTTGGGCCCCCCAAATAAAATTAAATACATAATTACCCCCATCATCGGTAAATAAGAGGAAGTCTCCTCTTGGGTATGAGCTTTCTTAACACCCAAAAAGCACTGGCAGCACATGTTATAAGGGCCATTATCCCAGCCTGTTCGCATGGCGTTGGGAATCAAGACTGGTTATGAACCTATATTGAGCAGTTATAAACTCTGTCCTGTCTCATTATGACCAGTTGGAAAGGGAAAGTGCTGCTAAATGAGAAGCAGCATTTAAGAAATGTGGAGTGGACTCAAAGGAAAAGGCAATACTTTGCAGAAATGACCAGCACAGAAAGTAAATGTGAACATTTCAGATCATAATCAATTATGAAAGGAAAGCTGTCTGAACTAGTCACCTCAACAGCCAATCAACTCTGTGGCTCCACGAGCAGAGGTAGGAGGTAAAGTTTAAGAGCACTAGTCTGTAATTCAGGTTTGTGTTACCGGTCATTTTGGACTAGAGACTGTTCTAACTCGGTTGATGTGTTTGGAGATTTTTTTGGTACTCATGCTTGTATAAGTTCTCCTACTTAGAAAGATGAGAGATGTCTGTAATTTTCATCACAGGTACACTTCAACTATGAGAGAAAATGAGAAAAAAATCCAGGAAATCACATTGTAGGATTTTTAAATAATTTTATTGTAAATTATGGTGAAAAATAAGTATTTGGTCAATAACAAGACAATCAACTCAATACATTGTAACATAACCTTTTTTGGCAATGACAGAGGTCAATCATTTCCTGTAAATCTTCACCAGGTTGGCACACACTGTAGCTGGTATTTTGGCCCATTCCTCCATGCAGATCTCCTCTAGAGCAGTGATGTTTTGGGGCAACACGGGCTTTCAACTCTCTCCACAAATTTTCTGTGGGGTTGAGGTGTGGAGACTGGTTAGGCCACTCCAGGACCTTGAAATGTTTTTACGGGTCCACTCCATCGTTGCCAGAGCGGTGTGTTTGGGATCATTGTCATGCTGGAAGACCCAGCCATGTTCCATCTTCAATGCTCTCACTGATGGAAGGAGGTTTTGGTCTAAAATATCATAATACATGGCCCCGTTCATTCTTCCCTTAACACAGATCAGTCGTCCTGTCCCCTCTGCAGAAAAACAGCCCCAAAGCATGATGCTTCCACCCCATGCTTCACAGTAGGTATGGGTTCTTAGGCTGCACTCAGCATTCTTTTTCCTCCACTGGAGTTTTTACCAAAAAGTTCTATTTTGGTTTTCATTGACAACTGCTATTCTCCCAGTCCTCTTCGGATTATCCATATGCTCTTCTGGCAAACTTCAGCGGGGGCTGGACATGTACGGGCTTAAGCAGGGGGGCACGCCTGGCACAGCAGGATCTGATGTCCTCTCGGAGTAGTGTGTTACTGATGGTAGCTTTGTCCTTTGAATCTTGGTCCCAGCTTATGCAGGTCATTAATCAGTTCCCTCGTGTAGTTTCTGGGATTTTTATCACCGTTTCATACATTTTGGACACCACGGGATGAGTCCTTGCATGGAGCTCCAGATCGAGGGAATTATATCAATGTCTTGTATGTATTGTTAGATTCACTCTTCCCCGAGCCGGGTGAAGGCTTACAATTTTCTTCCTGGTGAGCTTCGACATGCTCTTTGGTCTTGGCCATGGTTATGAGTTTGGAGTCTGATGTTGAGGCTGTGGACAGGTTGTCTTTTATACAGTAACGAGGTTCAAAACAGGTTGCCATTAATACAGGTAACAAGTGGAGGACAGAAGAGCTTGTAAAGAAAGTTGTTAAAGTCGTGAGAGCCACAAATCTGCTGTTTGTGGGTGACAAATATTTATTTTTCCACCATGATTTTCAAAACTAAAATTCTTTTAAAAATCACAATGTAATTTCTGGTTTTTATTTTCATTTTGTCTTCTCTTAATTGAAGTGTAAATCATGATTGAATGAAAATGACAGAACCTTATATATTAACATCATCTAAATGCAAAGTACTTGTTCAAGTGACTACTCCAGTAAGTCGTTGTCTGGGACAAAATAATTGAAGCACAGTCCTCATTGTACATGATCTGTGGGGAAACATATTCAGTGCAAAAAACAGGGATTAACAAGTATTACAGCTTACGGAGAAACTAATCTGTGAAAGCATATCCTTTCCAATTCATCTCAAAGGTGTCTGGTGGAGTTAAGCCCAGGATTCTGCAAGCCAGCCAAGTTCTCCATCAGTGTTGGCAACAATTCCTTTATGGACTTTATTTCAAGATTAATAACAGTGACTAAAATAACATCACGAATTAGAAGGGGTGTCAACAAACGTTTGGCTGTATAGTGCATAAAGATCTATTTTATATTCACAAATACCACGATCATATCACAATCTTTGTGCAAAACACTGAGGTTTATTAGACAAGAAATGTCACTCTGCCATGTTCATGCAAAACTCAGAGGATTAAATTTAAATATATTACAGGCGTCATCCTTATATTATCAAGTTAGGGCTCGTGTTTGTGCTTCAGTGTAACTTTTGCAAAAGGTTCCCTGATTTACTCTGCATTTAAAGACTTTAAAAGCCCTGCTTAATTAAAGAGATCGGTTTTCAAAGCTACAGATCACTTTGAAAATTAGTAGAGAGTTTCACAGCAGATGTTTTTATTGGTCAGGTCTACTAAGCTTCCAAAATATTAGCAAGAAACAAGGTTCCCTGCAGTAATACATTTCAAATTGCCATTTTGACATGGAAAATGCAGTTGTGCTGTCCTGATTTTCCTAAGGGAGCCATCAATAAGTTATTGGCTTCCCATTTTAAGTGAAACTCATGGCTCCACCATGCCTTCGTATTAGGCAACTTAACTAATTCGGCAGGTGTCACTGATTATCAAGGCAGCAAAGCATATTTACAACTTCATGTTATCACCACATGTAACATTTGGTACAGTGTTTTTATTGTGGATTTCTGCAGCGCTATTCAAAAATTTCTAACTATGAAAGGCTACATTTGATATATAACAACATGGCATGATAAATTTGAAATATTTCAGATGTCTAAAGTATATTTGCCAGGAGTTTCTTGGCAGTCATTTGTGTCTTTTGGCTAGCAGTAGCTTCCGGATGGCTAACCATAGCTCATGCTAATCTGGGGGAATTTCTGTGACTTTTTCAAAGGATTTTACACTATGCCCTTATATGGACCTTCCAAATTTTGTTGCCCAACCACTCCATTAATTATTCAGTTTGAAAATGATTGTGTCACTGTTTCCAAACTAACTCATCTCAACAACTAGTATCCTAGCATCTCAACCCTTAGGAGTGAGGGTCCTCTTTATATTGAGTCTGGTTTAACAGCAATCAAATCAATTTGTGTTCAGTCAGCTGACTCTAATTATGTCTTTAATTAGGATATTTAACTCAGGAGCAAACGCTTCCCCAGTACCGAGATAATTGGTGTTGGATAACCATATTTATTGAATAAAAAATAAATATCCCGCCAGTTAGAGTGGTGGAATAAATTAAAAACAGTGAAAATAGAGAGAAAAAAGGGACATTGAGCCACCATTGCTTGGATAAGAGAATCTACGAAATGCTGTAAATGTAAAAGAAATATATATTTTGAAACATTTTACAACCCAAAAACCACGAATGCCATGTGAACATCTGAATGATACACTATTAAATAGGTAAGTGATGTACGAACACTTTACTATTGCATGGGTTTCCTTCTACAGTCCACAAACATGCATTAGATTAATTGACTAGTTTTTGAGCAAGCTTAGGGTGACAGTGGCAAAGAAAAACTCCTTAAATGTTATGAGGAAGAAACCCTGGTAGGACCAGGCCTCAAAAAGGTGACGTAGATGATAAATGTTAGAATGAAACTCAAATAAGTCTGTAGTAATAGTCCACGAAAACAGAAGCTAAGTAAATATTAACGGATAAATAAATAATGACATGTAAAGGTTTCAGATGGGCCAAATTTAACCCTCTACAGCTACAGTATTCGCCGTTTAAATAACAATAAATCTTGCGATATCGATATGGTGAGGTCAGTTTTAATCATTCAGTCTATTGCACTGTCAAGGGGTCGATATATAACTCTGCAACTTTTGTACAAGAAATTGACACGTTGAATTCATACCATAGTGCACATAGAGAATAGATGCTCGTGGGCCTGCAAATTGAAAAGTGCAGACGTTATCCATTCCAGTGTGCCACACATGCTGAGGCAGCCATTACCACCGATAGACATCCTCCCTGCGCTGGAAATGAGCAATTGACCCTGCCTGATTCTTCAAAACTGGCATCGCATTATAACCTGAGGGAACGTGTTGTCATGCGAATGAGATAAGTTTATTTTCCACGATCCAGCATTTGTTCTGACAGGCAGGGAGTCTGCATGGTTGCAAAAAGGACCAGCGGGGATCCTGTCCTCGACACACGGCGAGGAGCGAGTGACGGGTGCACAGGGTTTGGCCATCGCCCAAATCTCTGCCTCCACCTTCTGTGCAGGCCTCCAGCGTGGGAGAGAAGCAGGAGGCAGCAATATTGTGGAACAAATTTCCCCTAATGTGAACCTGCTGGGCTGAGACTCTGGAAGAAAAGGTGGACTATTCCGTGCTATTCCCATACTCTGAACATACACACACGCACACACAGATACGCACACATGAATACCAGCGCTGAGTGCCATCTGACAGTGGGATGCTGAAGAGTTGAAGCAGACCAGGGTCAGAGCATCACTTGAGCTCTTTCAGTGAGATTGCCAAACCCTCAGTCCTGACGAAATTTGGATTGAATCACTACAAAACCTGCAGCTGCACTCAATCCCCTACTGTGTATGAAACCTGTTAGATCTTACCTGTCCAAATTAATGTCATCTCAGACTCTTTTCATACTTTTTACCCTTGAGAAGGACAACTTCTAAAAAAAAAAACCTGAGAAAACAGGAAAGCAAACATTAAGTTCATTATCCAGGAGAGATTTGTGTCTGATTTGGTTCTGCAGGGTCTTGATGACTATGAACGGATTTCAAGACCTTAACAACGATCTAGTAACAGTCTGGGGATTTCATTAGAATTAGCATTTTGTTCCACAAGGTCCTTTCGTGTTAGGTTATGATGTATTCTGACGTGCTAGTGTTATGAATGCTGTCGGCTGGTCTTTCATACATGTCATAAACAGTATGCAAAAGTCTTAGGCCACTATTTGATTTGTTGTTTTAGCAATGGTATAATCACCATATATAACATATCATCAACAACCGGACCCAAAAATTTCAAACTTGGATTAATGACACAGTATCTTCATCCAATCTTTAGCATAGCTTACCCTTTTCACGCTGTTCCCCTTCTGAGAAAGTGGTCTTTTGGCTGCTACCCTTCCAAAAAGACCATTCCTGGTCAAGCTTCTTCTGTAGAAGGGTCAACTTGGCATCGTGACAGATTCTGCGATTGCTCAAGACTGAGAAAAAATTCTATATGGTCATTATACCATTGCTAAAACAAATGTATATCTAATGTAATGGTGGCCTAAGACTTTTTCACAGTACTGTATGTACAAATATCACCCCACTGCTCCACTTAGGGGAAGACATAAAGGCAGACATATATGTGAGAATGGAAGGTTTATTAATAACAGTGAACGTGTTGACTTAAGACAAAAAATGCTTAATTGCTGCTTGCTATGGGAAGTGCCGAGGGATAAGCCACAGAGGGACGTCATGCAACACCTGTTTTAATGGTATTAACTTTGCATAAGTTGATGTTGGTTCAATGACTCTCTCTCTCTCTCTCTCGCTCTCGCTCTCTCACATATATGTATATAAATATATAAATTGTATATACACACTGCCTGGGCAAAAATAAAGTCACCATGTGGATTTAACTAAGCAAATAGTTAAATAGTTAAAAAACAAGTGCCATCGGATAATTACATCCATGTAGTCGTGGAAAAATGTTCATCTGCTTCAGAACGGTCAAATTGTGAAAGAGTGGTTCAGGGAGCATGAGACATGATTATCACACATGGATTATCCACCACAGAGTCCAGACCTGAACCCCATTAAGAATCTTTGGGATTGCACAGTGGCCCAAATCTCCCATGAAGATCTTGGGGAAAAATTAATGCACAGACATAAATAAATTGTGTGACATTGCAGAAGCTTATGGAACCAATGCCACAGCGAATGCGTGCCATAATCAAAGCTAAAGGTGGTCCAAGAAAATATTAGAGTGTGTGACATTTTTTTGGGCCAGGCAGTGAATACATATATATAAAACTTAAAACTCAACTGAACTGTTGGCTCGAAATAACAAAAGCAAAAATCACAAGAGCAGTACTAAAAATGAGGAAGTCTATGATTCCACGGCTACAGATGAGCCGTCTGTAGTATTTTCGCCCTGAAAGCTGTAGCGGTGGGTGGTGGTGGGTGAGTGGGCGGGTTGAGGGGGTGATGATTTCCATTGCAGCAGCAGGGTCCCCAGCTGTCCTGTTGGGCAGAGATAGGTGGCATGAGCTCAGGGACCACTTAACCCCAACAGAATTTTAACTCAGGAAGTTCAGCGGCTACTGAAATTCTGTTCAGCAGCCCCACTTAAAATGCAAACTGTACACCCATGGGGGAGGACCGGCGACGCTCCTGAATTAGCTGAGAAGAACAGGCACAGCGCAGTGGCTCTTTAAACGTAATTAAGCATCAATGTCAGGCATGTCAGCAAATGAAACGTGGGGGGAAAACAATGACTCAGAGGAGATCAGCATCCCCTGATTAAATATTATCCCACTCGAGAATTCAATTTGTAGTCTTTTCATGGGTTTCTTAAAAGGTAAAATGATCTCAAGTATACAGCGAAGCACTGCAGCTGAATGCTGATTTCATTGGGCAGTCTATATTTTCTAAGCAATAAGAACTTTCATCACCATGCTGGTTTGAGATGGGTAATATTTAATATATTTGGCAGAACCACCATTTACTTTTAAACCTGTATCAGTTTTCTTAGTCAGTTTCAGTTTCAGAAGAAAATCAGCCTCTATAATCACGACAGCTCTCAGAGCAAGGGCAGAGAATGACTTGTGGTTTTTAGGTTTCCAGATAAATATTTCAATTCTTCAAGAGTGAATCTGAAGCAGTTAACTGGCTCATAATTACCTGTCAAATTTACTTTTTGCTGTAACTCCATTTCCACCATTATTACACTTATCATGATTTGTCTTTGTTTTGCAGTCTGTATCGTTGCCTGATCCCCCAGATTTACACCAAACAAAAGCTATTAACCTCTGCTGAACTATGCATTATTATACAAGCTGTATTCTAAGGTCCAGATCAATAATTTCAATGTCTATCAACAGAGCGCTTTTGGAAGAGCTGGCTGCCAAAAGCCCCCTTTTGAAAACACAAGGCGTTTGTTTTAATCCTTCAATGTGACACATTATTTCTGACTGCCTTAACAAAAAGCCGCTGTTCCTGAAAGGGAGAAGGGAGCATTGTGCTCTCTGGAACCCTTCTGGATGGGAAGGGCCGTCAAATCAAATGGTCGTCTTTCACTGCGAGCAGAGGGAGGGATCCGAGCCCGGCCTCTACCCCAGGGACCCTTCAGTCAGTTTTAGGGGCCAAATGAGGTGTAAGTCTATTAAAAGGGAGTTTGTGCCCCAATCACAGACCCACTGGGAGCCTCTGCCTTGTCATTCAGGTGCGGCTAATTTTCCTTATGCTCCTCGTAGCCTGGTGTGAGGCTTCAACAGAGGGGCTAAAAGGAGATCAGACATTAACAGATGATTAGAGATCAGACAATGGCAGAGAATAAACCCTTACTGATAAGTAGATGCTAAAACCACTTAAAGGAAACAGGCACTAGAAATAACTACATGAGGATAAGGGTTTAAAAACATGCCATACCTGCCTGGTTACAGTCAGGGGGAAAAAACACTTTCTGTTTGATAAAGAGGTTTTGATAGCCCTGATATTTTAACACAATTTAAGACTTGTTCATAAATGAATGTGGCAATCAAGCTACTTTAATTCACATGCTGAACGAACTTTATCTAACTTACATATTATATACATGATTGAGAGTAATGCAAAAGTTTTGGAAAGCATCAAATGTGTTGCACTGATTTTCTGAAGAAAAAGAAATGCACACAACTTTAGAAAGGAGGAAACTTGGACAGAACATTGTTGCGAGTTTTAATGCATAAAAGTGGCTTATATAAGTGTAGTGTAGCTTCTCAAAGCTGGGACTTTAACCATGGACCTTTTATTTAATTATTTCTATTTCGAAAATCAGCAAAAGGTTTAATTTGGCCATGTAGGCAACTTTTGCATAAGACTGTCAGAACATTTTTTCACAGTACACTCTGACAAGAGTGATGCTTCTCACTGTTATGGTAAACTTCAACTTGGTGACACATTTAACTTAACTAAGATCTTTGCATGTAATTTCTGTGAGACTAAACCCCGTATCAATCAGGAGGTAGGGTTCATTTTGACAATATTGTTGGGACTGTGGTAGCCTAGCGGTTAAGGTACTGGACTATGGACCAGAAGGTCCAAGGTTCAAATCCCACCTCTGCTAAGCTGACACTGTTGGGTCCTTGAGCAAGACCCTTAAACCACAATTGCTTGGATTGTAAGACTGTACCAATTGTAAGTTGCTCTGGATAAGGGCGTCTGCTAAATGCTGTAAATGTAAATGTAAATGTTGCCAAACAACAAACTGAAACGCAGTTGAATGATATTGTAAACTTGATTCATTTGCCTCATAAACCCTTAATTTCCACAACTTCATAATAACTTTTAATCACACCCTGCATTGTAGTAAAGTCAGGCAGTGGTGCTTCAACTTGAGAAAGATTTAAATGGAGCATGTAGCCTGGATATTTTACTGCGCCGTTCACTCTGCAATGAAAAGGATGAGAAACATTTACATAAATGGCATAAATGACTCGCACAGAAAATATCTGAATGATAGGAGAAAGTCAGGGGAACACTCGGTGTCATTCCATCATTATGAAAGGCAGAAAAAAATACTCAGACTGAAGAAAAAAATGGCCCAGTTCTCGCTCAATCACCACAGTGAAATGGGATCCTCACTTTATCAAAATGAAAAACGCTGGCAGGATAGGGAACAATTGCACTGAGAAACCTCCATACTAAAAGAGCTAATTAAAAGGAAAGCAATTTCACTCTTGCACATTCAAACTCTTTAATTGAAAAGAAAATAAATAACAGCAGGAGAAAGGGCTGAAAGATTGAGAATAGGAGCGTACGTTCGGTCACTGAGGCAGATGGCAACAAATAGCTGAAAATTGTAAAGTCAATGGCGGCTCCCAGAACGGTGCCCGCATTGTGCTCGCTGATGACTTAAGGACCGATTCCATATGGTATCGAAAAGCTAATTGAGACTTTTTTTTTAGATTGAACTTTCAATCTGGTAGACGCTCCGTTAAAAAGTTTTCGATTTTTTGGGGGGCAATTCCGAATTTCATTTGAATAGCTGCAGAAGTCTCGCCCAGACAGAACTCGAGAAAGTTACAAAGTGCTGTGCGTTTAGAAATTCCATGCTGTTGTGGTTTCTTTTTCTGGCCTCATCCTTGACTTTGTAATTGTTTGATCGTTCAACACAGAGGACTAATTTACCCCCTACTAGGCAGCCTGTGTGTTACGCCATTCTGTGAAACATTTAGCTGAATCTGAAATGAGCCAGTGGCAGAAAAATCCTGGGCTCCATGTGCGCTCACCTATTTATAGACAAGTCTGTTGGCATTTCATCAGTATTAACCCTTTGGGCAGTGGCCACCCATATGCTTCATCCCCCGGGGCAAAATGGAGTATTCGGGACCTGATGTACTTTGTCATCTTTGTGTCATATTCTGTTATAAACCTTTAGATTACTTATTTTCTGAATTTCTTGTTTGGAACTTCCACCCAATCTTGATGTCTCACCTCCTAAACTGTCCGGGACACCCCCTCCAGCCTTACGTGCCATTCATGTCTCGCCTTGTAGTACCCCACCGTCCCCGTTCTTCTGTCTTGTCACTCAGATGATGAGAAATATTCAACATACTTCTTTTGTGTTTCATACCGAGCCATAGGAGGCCTGTTAAATGAGAGAAGCCACATCTCCAGAGGATATCGCTGCCCCCAACAGCATGTGGCCGATTGTTTAGTGACATTTTGCTTCAGTGCTCTCTGAATCACTTTCAGCTTCACGCTGCACAACAGAGGTGAAAACTGTAGCCATAAAACATAATCAAGCAAGTGTCCTGGTCATTTAGAAATAGCTTGTGTAGAAGTAAAAGAAAGTCATTAGCAAGTAGCTGTAATGCCTGAATAACTGCAATAATACTGTGCTAACAGACCTGGACATATAGAAGATATAAATACTAGACTGTGGTGTTGTAGTTAAGACTGCTAGAGCCAAGTCCGAGTCAAGACCAAGTCCAGGACACACTGAGTACAGGCTGAGACTGGATTAAGATTTTTTAATCATACAAGAATAAAAGAAAAACAAATAGAGAAACACTGATTTCTTTGTGATTCACTTTACGTTCAGTAGTATTCGTATATATATATATATACACTAAAAATATTATTCATTATTATTATATTATAGTCTAGATTGAATATTGAATGAGACGGGCAGGAACTTGTCTTTCCCTGTTAGCCAATGAGAGTACAGATTTTATTTATGTAGAGAAAGGACTGATGTAGTGTTCTTCTGCTGTGTGCTACTGCTTTTGCATAGTGGAATGAAGCTAGGTCACATAAATGACATTAACTATGTCTTAAATTCTGTTCTTTAAGATGTTAGGGTTATGGTTTAAGTTATGGTTATTCCAAATCAATCTGTGCCAACAACGCATGTACAGTGACTAAATGTAACCCCTTGGATAGTAAGTATTTGGATAATGGCAGCTTTATTTACTCAGCACCACTCTGTCTGATCCAAAATCACACACTAACACACCACCACCACATCAGTGTCAGTGCAGTGCTGAGAATGATCCTCCACCCAAGTAGTCCTGTGGGGGTCCTGACCATTAATGCGTGCTTCTATATGGATAAAGGAACTGATTCAAATTGACAACGATGGCAGAAACATGGAGGTGTACCTAATAAAGTTCATCTGAAATCCAGTGAGCGGGTTTGGAACTGTTTCCTCCGTGCATACATTCCATCGAAGGATAAAATATTTCTGATGGTTTGATGTACCGGGTGCGTATGTGAGTATGTGTACTGATATCAGTGACAATATCATCAGACAAGAGTGGGCAAATGAGCGCCTTTAGTTGAGGAGCTGAAACCAGATGGGTAAGTTTACTCAACCACAGTAGCAGCTGTCACTTTCTGGGTGCTGCTAAGTGCTTCACTAGTCAAGATTTCAGCTCTCCAAAGTCTGTGAGCAACTCACCGACCAAAGCACACAAACAGTAAGCACACAGCCGCAGCCTATCCAAATGCATGCTCTGAGGACACTTAAAAAAGTGTTTCTTGTGAGGCTTGTCGACATTTAATCCTGGAGCGAGCAGTGTGAGGCGGCTGTTTTTCCGTGAGAAATGCAGCGAGCATCGAAACGCAGCTCTCCGTTCTGGCACCATTACAGGAGCGGAAATAAAACAAAGTCCCGAGTGCATCCTCCAAAACTGCTGTTTCCATCTCATTCAGTCTGAGCTGGAATGAATTCTCGATAAGTCTTGCAGGATGAGCCCACTGGGAATAGCTACACACACACGGCGCTGGCGCGCACTTCTAAATGTGGCCTAAAAGAAATTGAATGTATGCCTTATTCCTTTTCGTCAAGTTCATCATGGGCGTTTAAATGCAGATCTATTCAAGGGGGAATATCCTACAGGCAAGAGCAAAAAACAAACAAGAGGAAACAAAAGCCATTGTAATACCCCCTTTCATTATCTTTAAATACTGTATTGCACTCCCCTGTAGATTAACTGAGGCCTGAATGAAAGAATATGGTTCCTGCAGAGGTGTCCCACTGTTTGTTATTCAGGCAGATCTCAGAACGGGGATGCTAAATCGTCTGTGTGGCTGTTAGGTTGCCTCCATTACCATATGTGTGTCATTTCTAGAGACATAGAAAGGACTGGGGCTCAACTGGGGACTATTGATCCTACAGCACTCCATTTCAAGTTAATTGTGCTTGAAATGAGGTGTATACAACTGTGCACTCACACACACAAGCACACACAGGCAGGCCTACCTACATAGGCAGTGACTTATATATTTATATGCGTTTATTTGTGTATAATTCATTGCTTCATGTGTTTATTTATTCATTCAGCAATTTTCCTTGTAAAAATAGAGTATTTTAATATGATATTGATATATGTTAAAGCTACGCTTACATTTATTTGCAAATGTTTGGACACCCATGGACAAATGACACGAATATAAAATATAAATATAATATATCAGAGAACTTGTAATGTTGGTCCAATATAATCTCTGGGAATATGGTCATATTAAGCTAATGGCCAGTAGGTAGACTGTAAATGAAAAAGTAAGTTATATAAAAACGCCCCACCTCAGTCTTGCAAGAATAAAGTGTAATGTATTTAACAAATCATATTCAATGCCTCACACAACTCTCATAAACATTGTTTCAAATTCATTTGTGTCCTACAAAGCTTTGTCATTGTAAAACAATCACTTGCCATTTATCAAACATGCATGCTGTCTTTTGCAAAAGTTTGGACAACCTTGGTGAAATGGCATGTTGTTGTTTTCCAGACGTTATTCCAATTATAAAATTCACTAAAGTACAACCCCAAATCAAAGACTGTTGGGACAGTATGGAACATGCAAATGTGAAAAAAATGTAGAGTGTCTTAAATGACTTTTATTTCACTACAGACAGTAAGGATGTCTTCCAAAAAAGATCTGGAATACTGATTGGTCTGAGCACAATCCATGTTTCCACTGTGTGATGGTCCATCCCAGATGCCTCCAAGCACAGAAAAGTCGGCACCACTTCTGGACATGGTTAACATAAGGCTTCTTTTTTTGCACGGTAATGTTTTAAGTGGTATTTCTGAATGTATCTCTGTACTGTAGTGCTTGGCAAAGGTTTGCCAAAATAATCCCTTGCCCATGTGGTTCTATCAGCTATATATCCTGATGCAGTGCCGTCTGAGGGAGCAGAGATCACGAGTGATCAGTGATCATACATATATGTAAATCCCTTCCAGTATTTCTCTGAGGAACATTGTTTTTAAACATTTCAGTATTTTTTCGTATGCATTTGTTGACAAACTGGAGATCCTCTGCCCATCTTTGCTCTTCAAACACTCAGCCTTTTGAGGATATTGCTTTTTGTACGAAGTCAAGATTACATCACTGTTGACACCCCTTGTTTGAAATGACATCGTTGTATAGTTTCTTACCTCATCACTAGCCCTAAATTGCCCCCATGCCAACTTTTTTGGAACATCTTACAGGCCTGAAATGCAGGAATGGATGTTTATTAACAAATGATGAACTGAAGTTGACCAGAAAAGAACATGGAATATCATGGCTTCATACTGTCCTAAACTGCATTTTCCATGCTGTCGTAGCTTTTTCTGATTTGGGGTTCTATACATTTACATTTACATTTACATTTACAGCATTTAGCAGACGCCCTTATCCAGAGCGACTTACAATTGGTACAGTCTTACAATCCAAGAAATTGTGGGTTAAGGGCCTTGCTCAAGGACCCAACAGTGGCAGCTTGGCAGAGGTGGGATTTGAACCCTTCTGGTCCATAGTCCAGTACCTTACCCGCTAGGCTACCACAAGTACCAACCTTTTGTCCTTTCTGGGTCTAGCCATTTCAGCCACACCCATTATTAACAGGCAATATTTACAGACAAGTATTGGCAGTAAAATGGGTCTTACAGTGATTGTGAGCTCAGTGATTTCCAGAGCATCACTGTAACTGGATGGTGGCCTTCCAACAGTCAAAATTTCCATCAGTTTAGAGCTGTCAACTGTATGTGCATCTATTCTGAAATTGAAACCTCTGGGAGCAACAACAGCTCAGCCTGAATCTCCAGGCCACACAAGCTCATAGTGACCTAGTGCCTACTGTAAATTATGATCTTAGTTCCAGTGTAGGGAATCCTATTGCTACCAGTTACAATGATATCTATGAAGGTTTTTGGTTATGTTTGGGAAAGGCTCTTCATTTTTGGCCATATAGTATCATTCTGGATTGCTAATCAGACAGTTGGGAGTTCAAATCCAGACTCCTTCGGTGCTGGGCCCTTAGCATTCAGCCACCTAGTTTAACTCCATGGCACTCATTGTAAATATATAGATATCTCCAATACAATGGAAAGGTTTGGGGTAAGACTGACTCATGGCTAAATGCACAAACATTAAACACTTAAACTATTTTGCCTGTTTGACTATATATGCAAAATTGTGCAAATTACAGTTTGCCCAAACTACTCCTTTAATTGTAAACCCAGGATATCATTTATCAAGTTTTCAGAAGATACCAACAAGAGCCATAATCAGTAATAGAAACGAAATATCTTTCTTAATTGGGGGTGTTTCAGTGCTAGCTTGAAGCTATAAATGGAGATCCACTAAAATCCTCTACTACAGTTTCTAAGTGTACATTGTTCACACTCAAGGGTTTGCTCTCATCCCATAATCACCCACACATAAGTGTGCTCATACACAGCAAATCATTTTGTATAGCAGGCACTCTAGGGCCTTCTGCATAATAATTGACATAATGCAAACGGGTGTAATACACAGTGTTACACACACACACACACACACACACACACACACACACACACACACACACCGGGAGGAGTAAGATTTAATTTGCATGGGAGATTAGTGGTCTATAGGTGGACTCAGTGCCTTGGGGTGTCCTCTTTATTAATAGGATCTGCTACCTTAAAATCCATTAGGACAATTGAGCAGAGCCACACATAACCTCATTTTAAATCCAGCATGAAAATGTTTAACTGGTAGCGCACTGTGTCCCAGGAGAGAGCTGAGTGCGCACACACATGCATGCGCATACGCACACACACAATTGTACTGCTAAGCAAGGAAAGTGAGTAGCATAACTAAATGACTTGCATACATGCAAACCTGATCCGGCCTGAAAGTTTGGGCATCCCTGATCATTTGCATATACTGCTGATTTTCTAAATGAAGCAAAAGTCAAAAGAACCTCTGCAGGGAACATACTTAAATAAAACATATTCCTCAAACTCTTCTAAGGTTTAATTGTTCCATGTTTAAATTTGTGTTAGTTGTTATAAAATTAAAATAGGTCTTCAAACTTTGCATCTGGATAGATACATGCATGCACATGCTGTATAAAAGTAACCACTACCAAAAAGGATAAATAAATAAGTAATTAAATGAAGCGTGCCTAATAGGATATACTATTGTCCTTATTATTTCTCTGCCCTTTCCTGGTCAGGGTCTCGGGGGTTTCATTTCTATTCCCAAAAAATGCAGGGTGCAGGAGAAGCCTATCACAGGTCTGGGTAGAGGTCACCATTGCAGTGTCAGGGGATGATCCCCCAAGCTGCCTCCTCTCCCTCAAACACAACCAATCTTGTACTATTGTTACTATTATTATTACATTAATAGTCTTGACCAGGGTTGTGGGGAGCTCTGACTGCTATTCTGGGGAACACATGTAAGCATGTCCTGGACAGGACACCAGTCTATCCCAGGGCCGCCAGGGGTCACTGTTGCAGAACTGAGGATGATCCCCCAATCAAAACTTTGCCTGTATGTGCCTCCCCACTATTAAACATTGCCTTTATGTTTAAGCCAGAAGAAAACACCGCGGAATCAAACCTGGGTCAAATCAGTACATGCACTTAATAATCTGATAATAATAATAATGGGAAATCTCCGGGTTTACATGACTCAGATTATCGGTAATAATCAGATTTTACTTTGCAACCAGCCAATAATCTCACAAAAAGATGTGACGTAAAGTTCAAACTTTAAGATTAAATAATCAAATTCTTCATTGTCCTGACCATATACTGCATATACTTGATTCTTCACAATGTCTTCGATATCCATTTAGCGGGTGCTGCATTTAATTCCGGGGTTGCCAGATCCTGAGAGTTAAGAAACCAACCAGGTCTATGGAAACTAATCTAAAAGATAGCAAAGACTTTAAGAATAAGAGGATCTGCCAACTGTGTTACACGCTCGTTTTACGTCAGCGACATAGACTGAGAAAACTGATTGAAATTATAGTATGGGTATATATGCTCTGAGAAATTCGGTTACTGAGGAAAAACCCAGCTCTCTTTGTCAGATTCTTAATCTGATTTCTAGATCGGATGTTGTTTACATGACCACTTGAAATATCGGATAAATGCAGAAATCCGACTATGATCGATGTATTAAGTGCAGGTAAACACACTCAGTGGTGAGCCAGCTATTAGACTGCTGTGACTCCTAAGCATCACATAATAATAATAATAAATACATGTCATTTTTGTAATATATTTTATCAGCCCTGAAAATCAGGGGGATTGTTTATTCTAATCACACTTTTATTTTTAGTTCATCACCTGCACGGTTGAAACTTTATTACTAATCATCACCAAAGTATCAGTCAGAGAACAGGGCATGAGAATGACATTGAGTCCACATAAACTCCATGGTGTGATAACAGTACATTCATGACCCATCACTCAGCCCTAATACACACTAATTAAATGATCACAGCTGTGTGTGTGTGTGTAAGTTTGAATGTAGAGGCCTAAAGCTTAGACCCGGAATGAGGAAAGCCATTACTGCAGTGACAGCACACACACTCCCTCACACATACACACACAGTGACAGAGCAAAGCAGCGGGTCACCACTGAGACAAAGCGATGGGGTCGGAAGAGGGCTGTTCATTCAGAGAGCAAATATTTATTTTTCAAATGCAATTGACACCAGGTTTCAGCATAATCAGCTTTCTATTGACCTGACATTAATCATTTTCATTAAGCATTGCAAATACTACATTCATTTTAAATAGCTTTCTGTTAATATGTTACATACAGTAATACAATAAAGCCTGTGTATACCTAACCCTGGCAGCTCTGTCTGTCCTGGGAACGGCACCTGCTGAGAATCAGGGTTCAAATCCTATACTGCCGGATGTTTTGTTGTTTGAGTTCAGGGTTCAGTGCAAACTAGGCAAGGTTTTTCACCCCAGTCAAACACGCTCCCATTATGCACTATGTTATGTGAAATTCGCTAGTCCCATTGAGTGACCATAAGTATCCACTTTATGTTTGAGTTGTTGTTGCTCCTAAGCATTTCAACTTTGCAATAATATCACTGAAAGTTGACGAGAACAGTGCTGGGATGGCAGAAATATGATCAACTAATATGCTGGAAAAGGTCGACAATACAGGTATGAATATGTGCCCTACGATGGACTGGCGCCCTGTCTAGGGCTGGTCCTGCCTTAAGCCCTATCAAGGATCAAAACGATAAGAAAGTGAATGAATGAATTTTGAAATGTCAGTCAGCTTTTCAGTATAGCCAGTGTTAGTTAAATGTGTGTTGTAGAACAATTTTTTCGAAAAGTGGCCCTGAAATAACCAAATCACCACTGCTCTCTTATTTGTGCATGTATTTTGTATATATTTATAGACAATTTGAAAAATGAGCTTTAAAATGTCACACTCCAACTGAGCAAGGAAGAACTTCAGGAATACACATGGATGACATTTTGATAGGAATCTTAAATCTGGCTCAGTGGGGAAACCCATCCTCTTATGGGTAAGACCAGACAACAGGATTGAGTTATCTCTAGCCAAATATGGAGGTAGAAATGTAAATAATGCTATTAAAATACTAGCGAAACTAATAATGAAACTTTTTCATTTTGAGTACAAAAATCCTTGCAAAATAGGAATCGTAAATATTGCATATGAAGTACAAGCAAAATATATATAACGCAAAGCACATTCATATAATATAATACATTAAGAAATCGACTGTATCTCTAGGAAAATGGCAACAAATTATAGGTAGGATAAAAAAAAAACAAATCAGAACGGCTACGAATAGGTCAAAGTTTGTGGTGTGGCAGGTGTTACATTATCCAAGCATTATCTACAAGTGGGGATATTTTATCCTATATCCTACCTGAACTACAGGGAGTTTTATAGCTTGCTTGTAAGTATGTGTGTGGTCAGTGTGTTTAAAAAAGGAGGTCTGAATGTCTGTCACACACACACACACCACACACACACAGACACGCCTGGAGGTCTCCCGCGTATGGCTGGAATTGAATTTGTAAAACCCTTTCCACAGAAGCTTCTCAGCAGGAGGTTATTAGTGGAATTTTCTTTGGCAAAATGCACCAAGCTCTCTCTCTCTCTCTTTCTCTCTGACTTTGTCTCTCTCTCTCGATTTTTGCACTACACTGAGACAGCCTCCTGCCTTTTAAAACACACAAAAGAGCACAAAAAGAAAAATGAAATCCTCCGTAGAGGATTAAGCCACTTATATAACTATCCAATTAGCACAAGGTTTCTGAGAGGCCACTGAAAGTAGCCCATGTTTACAAGACTCAGATAGCTGGCACAGAGGAATGGACCTGCTCCACACACACACACACACACACACACACACACAAGATTGATGGCTTTCTACCCCAATAAAGTTCAATACGTAGCACAGTTGAAGAACAGCAACACTGATAACACTGGGTGTTGGGGAGGGGAAAGGGGTGTCTGAAACAGAAAATAAGTAGGATGTACAGATTATAGTATCTGATCATTCACAATTACATTTAATCATTTGCAGACACTCTTACTCAGAACACAATTAAGGGCCCAACAGTGTCAGTTTGACAGTGCTGGGAAGGAATGCTGGCTCTTCTGGTCAGTAGTGCAGCACCTTAACTGCCATCCAGCTTTTCATTTGACAGTTATTAAAGTATTAACTAAGAATACACCACTTAAATGTCTACTTATAACACTGGGAAACTAGAGTTTAACTTTTCTTTGCTCCGGAAAATAAAATAGGTGGAACTTAGCAACATTTTACACTGAATAACTGAATATGAATCTGTTTTTAGATTCTTTCTATTGGCTTTTAAGTGACAAAGCAATTAAATTCTAAACTAAGTGTTGATTAATAATCTGTAAATAAATCTGTAAGACTTTAACACACTGGGGCACTTTAGAGACACCAACTCATCTAAAACATTTGGAATATGTGAGAAAGCCAGAGTATCCAAAGGAAACCCAAGCAGTCATCAGGAGAACATGCAAATCCACACAGGTAACATTAGGGCTGGAACCAGGTCTCTGGAGCTGTGAGGTGACAGCAATAAACAACAGCACCAGCGTGCTGGCAAATAATTTTATTGGTAAAGAAAACAACTTATTTGACTAAGTTACTGAGTAGGTATTAAAGAATACTAAAATTGTATTAAACTTTATATAAATATGATGTCAGTTCATCAGCTTCATGCTCTGTCCATCTAAAACATTGTTCATAAAGAAATGGTTACCAAATTTGTTGGACCGCACAGAGATCTGACTTTACCACCATCATTCACTTGAGATGAACTGCAATGCCAACGGTGGGCTATTGCTTATTGTTCAACATCAGTGACTGCCCTCACACCCATGTTCCACACTAATGGAAAGCCTCCTCAGAAGAGTGAAGGCTGTTGTAGGAGCAATCAGGACAAACACCATTAATTCCCATGGTTTAGGATGTAATTGCTGGTGTTCACTAACTTTTGGATAAATAGTGTACATTAGTTGGTTAAAAGCACAACCTACTGATGACGTGCACTTGAGGAATAAGTTGTTTAACAATGTAAGTTCAAGACCTTTTGCTCAAAAAGAAAAACAATTATGTCTTAAAATCGACGTGCAAAAATTATACTAACTGACTGTCATGGAAAGACAGCCATTATGTCACTAGCTACCCAGCAGCCCTATACATTCCCCATCTAACCATCAGACCAGACTCCATTTTAACTTTGGGCTGTCATTCCAATGCTTGTGAAGGAAGAACATCAGACTTTTTGGGCATTATTGTGCCTGGAAAGAGACCAACAACCCTGAGAAATGTCAAGTCAAGTCAAGTCAGATTTATTTATATAGCGCTTTTTACAATGGAGCATTGTCTAAAGCAACTTTACAAGTTTAGATTATCTCCTAATAACTACGTCAATCCCAAATTGAGCAAGCCTAGGGCGACAGTGGCAAGGAAAAAAACTCCCTAGTTCTAGGAAGAAACCTTGGGAGGACCAAGACTCAAAAAGGGACCCAACCTTCTTGGGCGGCGTAGATGATAAATCTAAGAGCGAAACTAAAGTCATGGAGTCACAGTTGAATAGAATGTGAAGTATGCACATCGACATTAAGTGGCCCGGGTATGATGAAAAATCTAGAAGAGCGAAACTAAAGTCATGGAGTCATGGTCGAGTAAAATGTGAATTATGCACAGTGGAGCTCCATCAAGATGAACATCATGTGTGGGGCCGGAAACTGCCGGAAACACAGCTCGGAGAGAAAAAAGAAAAATGTAATTAGTTATTGATTAAGAGCACAGTGTTTATTAACAATCACTGATGCCAAGTGTAGCATGAGACCCCGGCAGCATTAGCTATAGCAGCATAGCTAGAAAGCTAGAAAGAGAAGAACTGGTAGGAAACACAGCCAAGAGGGATCCATGAGGACATTGGCAACCCCATGAGCGGCAGAAGACAGCAACCCAACGTCTCTGATCACCATAAGACTCTTTGACTATGAACCCCAGCTCTGCCCTTATTCTAAGGCAAGGATGCATGAGTCAAGATCACGAGGACCCAAGCCTAGTTCAGCCAGACTGCCCCACTCAACACTCCCGGCAAGCGGACAAGGCAGGCAGGCCAGACATGACTCCAGACTCCGGCCCCAGCAACCCAAGCCATGCAACCTGGTCTAAATCTAGTCAAAAGCCTGCGTAAATAAGTATGTCTTTAGCCTAGACTTAAAACTTTGGAGGGTGTCTGAATCTCGAACGAAAGTGGGAAGTTTATTCCATAGTTGGGGGGCCATGTATGAGAAAGCATTTCCCCAAATGTCCATTAATGCTGAGCCAGTGATCCACAAAGCCATCACATGAATCATACCATTTGTGTGACAAGAGGGACTGCTGTAGTTTGATGTTAAAATATTATGCTTAAACCATACTTGGTCATCATATAAAAACATATAAGAAATATAGTTTTAAGTAAAACATATGGATTTACTATGCATCAAACCAAGCCCATATTCACAACCAGGTTCTATATACAGTATAAACAACTGAAATGTTAAAAGGACAGTTCTTTCAGAAGATATTCCCTCAACAGATCTCCACTAATGTTCCATTCGATTGAGATCAGGTTACTACAAATGTCTTCTCATCAACCAGTCAGTTAATACAGATATTGTTATCCTGAGAGAGAGAGACCACTCCCACCAGGACAGAAATATTTGCCAATTATGATCATAGATGATCAGGCACAATATCTTAGTTTCCCAAAAAAAGGAAAAAATCTCAAAGACAAGCAAAAAATGAGCCTTTGTTCCTCCTCACTTCAGATAAACAGTATAAAGCAGGGGCGTCATCAGACCCACTTTACTGGGTCACATGTCCCAGTAATATGTTGCTGTGCCCCACTAAAATCACGGCTGTAAACTTCACTTTTATCACGGGATTCCTGAGCAGAACTACAGGACACGCTACGCAACTTCACTAGAGGCACTACATTTCCCATAATGCCTGCATCTTCTCAAAAGTTGAGCGGCTGACGCTTGCTATATTTTTTCGCATGGAGTAACGGACATCTGCACATTTTTTAAAGAAATTCAGCCACACTGCAGATAAGGTAATGAAAGATCATAGCTATGTTTGGTCCCTCAAGGCATTCATTAAACTAGCAAAGGCAACCATTACGTTAGGATAAACAAAATGAATGGAACTGATAAATATGTTGTCTTCATTTGTTCTTCATTTCTTCTCCATGGCAGAGTAAAGCCCACTAATATTTCATGTTTAACAGGTTTACTTTGTATATACAGTTGTGCCCCTACGACTGATTGGCAAGCAGAGGGGCACGTCTGTGCCTTCTAAATTCTGTGTGCCCCAGTATGCCAAGTAGTCTAGAACCATGCCTGGCATACAGTATATTTATAGCATATTGTATATATGGTTGGTGTGTTTGCTATTCCCCTCCACCTAAAGGTAGCCTCAAATCCCAGCAATCACACCGGCTTGTGTGTGTCTGAACAAATCTTTAAGAATAGATCCGCAGACTCATTCACTCAGCCCATAACTTCAGCTCCAGTCCAACTAAAGCTGCCTGAGGTGAGGTCTTTCATTACCTCTTAAACCTCCTGAGAGGGCTGTGAACACCACACACACTCTATCTCTTAGCCAAACTACTAAGACCGTATAACACAGGGTTGAGAACGAGAGAGAAAGAGAGTGAGAGAGAGAGGAAAAGAGACTATAAAGCACTATCTGATAAACAAGCTGCAAGTGCAGGAACCGCTTCAGTGCGTGCTGTGGATCCTACACACTCATGACCACCATAAACAACAGTCTGCTGGAACAGAGAACTATAATAATATAGTCAGTGGCCACCTCACAGATCCACAGATCCCTGTTTCGATTCGACCATTGCTTGTGTGAAGTTTGCATGTTCTCCCCATGTCTGCGTGAGTTTCACTCAGCATTCCACAGACATGCATTAGGTTCACTAAAGCGTCCCAGTGCGAGTGCCTGAGTGCATGTGCCCTGCGATGCATTGGCACCCTGTCTGGGGTTGGTTTTGACATGGCATCCTGTGCTGCCAGTTACTGTACTGCGACTGAACTGGATTAACCGGGAATGAAAATGAATGGATGAATGTAGGATTTCTGCTTCTAGTACATGGAAATGTGTCAACCATAAAGTAGCAGAGATAAAAGACAAAACGAAAATGAAGCTGAAAGAATTATGACCCTTAAGGTAGATGTGACTCTAGAAAGTCTAGTTCTAGACTCCCTGTTGGCGGTGTAATGTAATAAGCAGTTATCTTTAATCTAAGTCTGGAACCGCAGTCTGCCATGACATACCTGCTCAAACTGAGGACAGCATGCCCCCTACTGGCCACTGGCAGAAATGCACTCTCACTCAGCAAACAGCCCGAATACACTCTCTTCGCTTTACAAATTTGGTCTTAACCTCTTGAGACCTCATTACCCTCTTCGGAGCGCTAGTTTTTTATGTATAAAAAACTGAGCACCGTCTTTGAACAGGAGGTATTTTTGTTTTTGTGAAAACCTCAAGAGTGTCTGCAAATGAGGAGCGAGTTAAGCCGAATGAAGTATGATGTGTAGCAAACCCAACACGTCATGTCCTCATGTGGGAGCGCGAGGTCTCAGGAGGTTAATATATATGTGTGGTGGCACACATTTGCCATTTTTCTCGAATGTAATAACCAGAATGGATTAGTATTTGGTATGTTCCCCCTTTTGCTGTAGTGACAGTGTGCACTCAAGCAAGCTCTACAAGTTTGTGCAAAATCTGATGATCTATGCATGATCTGAGCATGATGAGTATGTGATATGATGTGATCAGGTAATTGTGGAGGAAAGTTCATGACAGGCAGCACTCCTTGATCTTCTTTGGTCTTCAAGTAGTTGTTGCAAAGCTTTCAGCCAGCATTTTCACTAGTGGTGACAGAGTTTTGTCCCCTACTGTATTTTTCATTTCTTTCAGTGTTAGTTGTAAGAATTACATTATTACTTTTAAAGTCTCAATATTATTGGATTGTGTTGCAATATATTCATTCAATCATTAATTCATTTTCACCCCTAAATCCAATCCAGTTCAGGGTCACAGGGACCCAACCCCAGGCAAGGCGTCAATCCATCGCAGGGCACATTCACACCCCCTCACTCAAACTGGACCAGGTTAGAGACACCAATTGACCTAAAACATATTTTTGAAATGTGGGAGGGAACCCACAGGGAGAACATGCTAAATCCAGAAATCAAACCAGGGATCTTTGGAGCTGTGAGGTGACAATGCTAACCACTGCACATTGTGCAGTCACATATACAGAAAATGAGATTATAAACAGATGTTACAAAATAAAACATTGTTTAAACTAACCACATACCTATTAAGCCTGATTCTGGAATGTATTTATAACTATAATAAATAATTGTTGCATATTTCTGTATTACATTTAAAGTATCACCTCTTGGAGTTAAACACAGTGTTCATAATACTGTGACTTATACAGAAGAGAAAAGCTTGCACACTTTGCAGCCATATGGTACCTTCACATCAGCTTTGTGTGTGTGTGTGTGTGTGTGTGTGTGTGTGTGTGTGTGTGTGTGTGTGTGTGTGTGTGTCCCATTCAGGTCTCTGTTCATCGCACACACACTCTTCAAAAGGCTTCCTGTGTGATAAGGCGCTCTAAAAGCCTCTTTAGACGCTTTAAGGGTCCTCAGTGTGAGAGGCTTACACCACTCAATCTCAGAGCAGCCACACACTCATCAAACCACATAACAAGAAACTGTTAATGGTACTAAATGACTAATAAAACATAGAATGTGTTTGTTCTTTGGATCATTGAGGACCGACATGCGAAAAGGTCCAGGACGAGATAACAAGGTGAGGGATTACATTACAAATCTCTGCAACAGTTCAGTACAAGAGAATAGTACTAGCGTTATACACAACTAACTATTTTAGATTTATTTAAGGAATAATTCAGAATATTTCCAACATAATCTCAAGTCACCACAACTGTAGTGTATGTGTATCTATACTGTGTCTATGAAACTCAAATACAAAAGTACTCCTGTTACTCTACAATAAAAAAGTGCTCTACCAAATGACTAAAGTATAACTAAAGTAAATTAAATGTAGACATAAAAAAATTAAGGTAAGGACTTAATTTGATCTGATAAGTGTTTATGTATTGCTTCCAGTAGGCCTACATTTTCTCTTTTTTTTTTTTTTTTAGCTACCATCCTGAGCAGGAACAGGAACTGAAGCGCTAAACAGATTCCTTGGCTTTTAGAGCTTTTGTCGACTCGTAGTATTTGTGTATAGGATTTTGTACAGGAAGTTATAGTCCTAATCTGGAGATTTAAGGGATGTTTTGTGTGCTCTCTGGACTACAAAAGGCTTGGGAAGCTTTACATGAAAAAGAGAGCTGCAGTTTCGACCAGAAAAACCTTACCATTCCATTAAAAGAATGAGATAAAAGTAGCTCAGGAAGACAAAGATGCTTTATGTAAATATGCACTTTCATTCATTTAAAAATTGTAAGAAATTTAATTTGCTTTTTTTTAGCTTTTTGCATCAAAGATCTCACAAATGTTTAAGGGCTGACATTAGATTAGTTAGACAAATCACATGCAGGTGGTCACGAGGAATGTTGTTCTGACTTTATCCAACAGCATCCCTAGTGCGACTATTGAGGTGCACACACACACACACACACACACACACACACTGGGAGTTTGTCTTTCTGTCATTGTGGGTATGTTCCATTGATTTAATATCACTGTAGCTAAAGGGACCTGGGCTTGAGTCCGCTGTACACACCCACATACAAAGTAGGTCCATCACCAGTCCAATGGACAGTTGTACGAGTGGACAAGTTGTGGAATTAAACACGCCCCATGTTATAATTATATTTTGAATATACTAACCAATATGTATTGATGACTTGGTTCACTGAGATAGAACTACATTTTCTAGTACTTTACATAGATAACAAGGAAATAATTTAAATGAAAATAAGGAAAGAGTACAGCACAAGTCCAGTGCAGGATCATTCTTTAAAAAAGGCTGAGAAGTGCTAAACATCTAGTTAGTCTTCACTGATTAAACTCGCTGACAGGAACTTCACATCTTTAGCTCCTCAATAAAACCCCTTAATCCATACAGTCAGAAAATAAACAAATAAAACATGCTTGGGTGGCATTCAGAGTCAGGAGCAGAACACACCTACACACACTCGCACGGCAGGACAGATGCTGTATTATTTGCTGACAGAATTCATTTGTGTGTGCCTGATTGCTGAAGTATCGCGCTCATCACGCACCGCTGTGTACGATAAAAATCCGGCGACACACGGCGGAACAGGTCACTGTCACTCGTGCTCATGGGGGCATGACAGTGTGGGTGAGCATGTCTGCATTAACTTCCATGCATTACAGCGTGTAACTGTGTGTGTGGTTGTGTGTGAGACCGGGACAAACGGCTGTCAGCGTTACACACAAATAGCAACAATGGAAGTGTTCCAAGTTACAGTCGAGATCGCAGGCCAGCCAAACCCATGTTTAGTGTTTATTATTTGCATTTATAGCATTTAGCAATAGCAAATACAATTTCCGTACTGTTCAAAAGTCTTGGGCCACCATTAGGCCTGCTGTTTTAGCAATGGTATAATGACCATATAGAACGTACGACGATT
>JAJAGP010002249.1:0-126348 GCA_025084515.1 Ancistrus triradiatus
TGACATCCACGATGAGATGCTCTCCAGACATGCTGAGATATGTGTTGAGACCTGCACGGTTCAAATTGCCTAGTGTGAGTACACCCTTAGTAGTCCTCGTGTTTGGGCGGGTAGAGGACATTGGGGGGGGGGGGGGGGTTTGGGTGGGTAGAGGACATTGGGTGGGTAGAGGACATTGGGTGGGTGGGGTTATGTGGATTTTTTACCTTTTCTCTCTCCCTCTCTCTCCCCTTTTTTTTCTTTCTTTCTTTTTTTTCTTCCTTCCCCACTTTTTCTCTTTCAGTCAGCCGGCATCATTTCTATTTTATGTACATTTGAGTAATTCAGATGATTGACTCTTTTGCACATACTGTGGGTAATGGGGCTTCTGTAAGATTTGTGAGCTAGAATGTTAAAGGTTTGAACAGTCCGGTTAAGCGTATAAAGATATTTGCCCACCTAAAACATTTAAATGTTGATACTGCATTTTTACAAGAAACACATCTTCGTAACAGCGATCATTGTAGATTAAATTGTTCTTGGGTTCACTATATTTTTCATTCAACATTCCATTCAAAAACCAGGGAAGCAGCTATTTTAATTAAAAAAGGGATTCAGTTTACAGTGGACAACTTTACCGCAGATGTGAATGGCAGATATCTGATTGTTCGAGGCTCTCTGTTTAACACTCCAGTGTTGTTGCTAAATGTATATGCTTCCAGTTTTGATGACCCTAATTTTACCAACAAACTATTTGGTTCTATTGCTTCTTTAAATACCCATTTTTTTGGTAATGGGTGGTGATATGAACTGCATCATTGATCCAGTTTTAGATCATTCCAATCCTCATTACTAACTAAGTCTTTGATGTCCCAGTCAATTTCTGATTTTATAACTAAAATGCTGTAGTTGATCCGTGGAGATTTCATAATCCATGTGCTAAAGAATTCTCCTTTTATTCTCATCCGCACCAATCTTACTCTCGTATTGACAATTTCTTTGTGGACAGTTCCCTCTTTCCTAAAGTCACTTCTACTGAGTATCATCCAATAGTCATTTCAGACCATGCCCCTCTCACAGTAAATATAACATTTTTGGATCACCCTGTCTTTGCTGCACCCTGGAGATTCAACTCACTACTGTTGTCAGATAACGCATTCAATACATTTATTTCTTCCTCTATTGACGATTTTATTGAGATCAATAAGAATGACACTAGTACTTTTTCTCTTTTATGGGAATCTCTTAAAGCTTATCTACGTGGACAATTATCTCTTACACTGCACATTTAAATAGATTACGGAAGACCAAGATGCAAGATCTAATGACTAAAATTATGGATTTGGATAAATGTAATGCAGTTAATCCATCACCTGCTTTATTGAAACATCGAATTGATTTACAAGCTGAATTTGACCTCATTACAACAACCAACGCAGAACAGTTGTTGTTGTGTACACGTAGTAATTACTATGAACATGGTGATAAGCCATCTAGACTTTTGGCTCATCAGCTAAAGAGACAGACTGCATCTCTCTTGATCCCTCAAATCAGGGATCCAACAGGGGCACTTTGCTCAGATTTATTGTCAATTAATTCGATTTTCCAGTCATTTTACTCCAATCTCTATCAAACTGAATCCATGTCAGATGATGATGACGACATGTCCTTATTTCTTGATGGCTTGGTATTTCCTGCTGTAGACCTGAGGGTTGTAGGTGATTCACCTCTAAAGCTGAATGAGATCACCACTGCTATTAACACCATGCAGACGAATAAGGAACTTGGTCCTGATGGTTTCCCTGTTTAATTTTTTAAGACATTTATCGATAATTTGGCTCCTCTTCTCTTAGCAGTTTACAATGAATCCCTGTCTTCTGGGACTTTGCCTCCAACTATGACTCAAGCTTCTATATCCCTTATTCTACAAAAAGACGAGGACCCCACTTCATGTGCCTCATACAAACCTTTGTCTCTTTTAAATGCCGATGTGAAAATTTCGGCTAAAACTTTGGCATTGCGTTTGGAAAATGTACTTCTTGATGTGATTTCACAGGATCAGAATGGTTTTGTAAGGGACGACAGCTTTTTTTTAATGTTCGTACACTTTTAAATACTATTTTTTCAAAACATTCCTCCACTGCTCCCGAAGTCGTCGTCTCTTTGGATGCAGAGAAAGCGTTCGATCGGGTTGAGTGGAATTACCTCTTTGCAGTTTTACACAGATTTGGTTTTGGGAGCAATTTTATATCCTGGATAAGACTATTATATACTTCTCCCCAAGCCAGTGTGTTCATACCAATGGTCAGCGTTCCGATTATTTTTCCTTGTCCCGTGGGACTAGACAGGGATGCCCGTTGTCTCCTTTACTATTTGCACTTGCAATTGAACCTCTGTCAATTGCACTAAAATCTCTTTCATCTTTCCAGGGAATCGTTCGCTCAGGTATCGAACTGAAATGATCATTGTATGCTGACGACTTTTTATTATATGTGACTGACCCAGTGAGTTGCCTTCCTCGGGTTTTGTCAGTTCTGAATAGGTTTGGTTTGTTTTCGGGCTATAGAGTGAATATACAGAAGAGTGAGTGTTATCCAGTTAACTCTCTTGCTTTGTCACTTAATCGGTCGGCTGTCCCTCTTAAATTTGCTCCAAATGGGTTTAAATATTAGGGGATTCAGGTATCCCGTACTCTACCGGCTCTCTTTAACACAAACTTTTCTCCTTTACTTACTCAACTTAAATTAGAGAGTTTTTTTTATATCAGGACCGACTTATTTCTTGTTTTATATGGGATGGGAAGGTCCCGACTTTTACAGAGATTTAGGTCCGATGGTGGGCTGTGCCTCGCAAATTTTTTGTTTTATTATTGGTCAGCTCATATTCATAAGACACTTTATTGGCTTCAATCTCCAGGGTTGCTATGGTGTAGGTTGGAGACTCATTCATGTTCTTCGTCCTCCTTGCCTGCACTGCTTACTTCTTCTTTACCACTCAAACTTTCACATTTTTCTAGTAATCCATTGGTGGTCTCCACCCTTCGTATTTGGTCTCAGTTTAGGCGTCATTTTAATTTCATGTCGTCCTCTGTGATGATGCCTATATTAGGTAATCACTTATTTCCCCTAGCTTTGACTGATACAGCTTTTAAAAAATGGCAAGAGATGGGTGTTACGTCTTTTCGTGACCTTTATAAAGATGGTGCCTTTTGCAGTTTCACTCAACTATCTACTGATTTTAATCTGCTTCATTCACATTTCTTTCGATACTTTCAGATTAGGTATTTTGTTTCTTCCTAATTTCAAAATTTTACTTGTGTTCCCTCGGTACAGCCTTGGGAGGACCTTTTGACTCTGGATCTTCTCCAAAATTCACTTATCTCTAGAATATATTTGCGTCTTATGGCTTTGGATGTATATTCCCTTAGTAAACTTAAAAGTGCTTGGGAAAATGAGTTGGGAACTGTATTTACTGAGCAATGGTGGGACAGGGCAATAGCTGGGATTCGTTCAGGTGCACCTTGTGCGAGACTGCAGTTGATACAATTTAAGGTTTTGCATAGAGTTCACTGGTCCAAGTCTCAGTTATCTAAATTTTACCTTAATGTTATTGATCAATGTGATAAATGCTCTGTCTCACCATGCCATTTAAGCCACATGTTTTATTTTTGTCCTTCATTGAGTAAATTCTGGTCTGATTATTTCAAGATAATGTGGAAGATCTTAGGGGTCAGTATTGGTGCATGTCCCATTGTGGCAATATTTGGTCTCCCTGCTATGTCATCTCCGTTGACTCGAGATCAATCAGATATCTTAGCTTTCACTTCATTAGCAAGGCACCGTATTTTGCTATTGTGGAAGCCCGTAAAAGCTCCTTCAGTTTCATTGTGGCTCCAAGATGTCTTGTATTTTCTTAGATTGGAGAAGACTCGATTTACTTTGAAAGGAAATAGTGCTGTGTTCTATTGCAAGTGGAATCCTTTTCTTAATTTTTTTAAGCTGCTTCAAATAATGCCTGATGACTAGATTTCTTCTCGTCTCTTTTCTTTTTCTTCCTTCTTTTCTTCTTCTTGTTAAATTTTTTTTTTTTAATTTCTCTCTTTCCCTTTTCTGTTTTGATTGTGTGTATTATTTAGGGTTTAACTAAAAAACTAGAGGAGTTTGTAAATTAGAGGATTTAGCTCTCATTAATGTTATGTTCATTATTCCTTTTTGTTCATCATTTGCTCTGTGGTTATTTGTTGTAATGTCGTTGATATACTCCTCAATAAAAAGACTATTAAAAAAAGATAACATTATAATTGTATTAATAAAATAAATATCTTCTTCTTCTTCTTCTTTCGGCTTCTCCCTTTATCAGGGGTCACCACAGCGAGTTAAACGTTTCCACCTCACCCTGTCCTCCACGTTCTCTACTCTCACCCCAACTCCCTGCATATCTTCATTTACCACAACCAAATAACTCCTCTTTGGTCTTCCTCTCCATCTCTTGCCTGGCAGCTCCATCTCCAACATACCAATATATCCACTATCCCTCCTCTGCACATGTCCAAACCATCTCAGTCTTCCCTCTCGAATTTTGCCTCCCAATTTTCCAACCTGTGCTGTCCCTCTGATGATCTCATTCCTAATCCTGTCCACCCTAGACACTCCTAAAGAGAACCTCAACATCTTAAGTTCTGCCACCTCCAGCTCTGCTTCCTGTCTCTTTGTCTAATAAAATAAATTTAATGATAAAATATTAATACTAGTAATAAAACTTAGAAGATAAACTTATAAATAAAATAAGATTAACAGATGGTTCCTTTCACATCGATAGCCTGCCTTTATCAAACGTCTGTGACACCTAAGAGTTTGGGTTAGCTTCGGCTTTTTAATGGCAAGTTACATATACTTGGCGCGGGGTATAGTTGGTGGACCTGGCAACCTTGCCACCGAGGTTCCTTCCTTTTTCTTCCGCCATTTTATGGAGAAGAAAACAAAGTGCAGATCAAAAGAAAAACGCAGTGGCGGTAATGCACCACATAACAGGTTGCCAACCGCCATAAACGAAGAAGAAGACGACGAAGACGACGAAGAAGAAGAAGAAGAAGAAGAAGAAGAAGAAGAAAAACGCAGTGAGTATCTGAAAGTAAAAGACAACCATAGTTATAGATTAATATATATAAATAATAGGAATCTACGCTACATAGAGAACACTTCAGTAAAGTTTTTATATATATATGCGATATGTGGCGATATATTTCTACAGTTTGCTATTTGGAGCATCAAACGGTGACGTCTGAATAACAGCAACCGTAAAGTAAAAGTACCACAGTAAAGTTGGCTTGCCGTAGCAATTCCTAGCTGTTTTCGTCCTGAATTCCGTGATTAAGTAACTTTAAGCTGTGGTTAACACTGCATTTGGCTCGTCTGATTTGTGAATTCAAGTTACCACATCATCTAACCGAAATCAATCGGCATTACACTTTAGGGCTTTGTTTTCAAAAGCTTATAACTTTTAAAAGTGACCACTTAGATTTCTGAGACCAAGGTGACCAGGTTGATTTGTGAAACTTTTTACAGTATACATTTTGGCTGTAACCGTGAGTACGGAAAATGATAACATAATTAAGCCTTTAATTTAACTGGCCATAAAACCATCCAAACAGGCCATATAACTTCAAAAACTGATAACATGGAGAATAAAAATACATTAAAGTTAACCTCCATCAGTTCTGAAAACTTTCACAGATATTTTATAGAAAATTTCATCTAGTAGGCAGGTATTTACAGTGGGGCAAAAAAGTATTTAGTCAGCCACTGATTGTGCAAGTTCTCCTACTTAGAAAGATGAGAGAGGTCTGTAATTTTCATCATAGCTACACTTCAACTATCAACTGGCCATAAACCGTCCAAGCAGGCCATATAACTTCAAAAACCGATAATATACCCACCGAGGCGCCCCACTGATAGTGTCTAATAAATTTTATTTAGTTGCTATCTATTACTTTTATGCATTATCTGATTTTGTATGTGTTATATACTTGTGTGTATGTGTGTGTGTACACAGTGGTGCTTGAAAGTTTGTGAACCCTTCAGAACTTTCTATATTGCTGCATAAATATGACCTAAAACATTATCAGATTTTCACACAAGTCCTAAAAGTAGATAAAGAGAACCCAGTTAGACAAATGAGACAAAAATATTATACTTGGTATTTTATTTATTGAGGAAAATGATCCAGTATTACATATTAGTGAGTGGCAAAAGTATGTGAGCCTTAGCTTTCAGTATCTGGTGTGACCCCCCTGTGCAGCAATAACTGCAGCTAAACGTTTCCTGTAGCTGTTGATCAGTCCTTCTCACCGGCTTGTAGGAATTTTAGCCCATTCCTCCGTACAGAACAGCTTCAGCTCTGGGATGTTGGTGGGTTTCCTCACATTAGCTGCTCGCTTCAGGTCCTTCCACAACATTTTGACTGACGTAAGGTCAGGACTTTGACTTGGCCATTCCAAAACATGAACTTTATTCTTCTGTAACCATTCTTTGGTGGAACTGGAACGGCGTGTGTGCTTAAGGGTCGGTGTCTTGTGCATGACCCACCTTCTCTTGAGATTTCAGTTCATGGACAGATATCCTGACATTTTCCTTTAGAATTCTTCTGATATCATTCAGAACGTCATTGTTCAATCAAATGATGGCAAGCCGTTCCTGCCCAGATGCAGCAAAACAAACCCAAACCATGATACTACCACCCACATGTTTCACAGATGGGATAAGGTTTCTTATGGCTGGATGCAGTGTTTTTCCTTTCTTCAAAACATAACGCTTTTCTTTTAAACCAAAAAGTTCTATTTTGGTCTCATCCGTCCACAAAGCATTCTTCCAATAGCCTTCTGGCTCGTCCACGTGATCTTTAGCAAAGTGTAGACGAGCAGAAATGTCAGATCTATTTTTTATATAGTGCTTTTTATAATGGAGCATTGTCTCAAAGCAACTTTACAAGTTTAGATCATCTCCTAATAACTACGTCCAATCCCAAATTGAGCAAGCCTAGGGCGACAGTGGAAAGGAAAAACTCCCTAAGTGTTATGAGGAAGAAACCTTGGGAGGACCAAGACTCACAAAGGGACCCAACCTCCTTGGGTGGCGTAGATGATAAATCTAAGAATGAAACTAAAGTCATGGAGTCGTAGTTAAAATAAAATGAGAAATATGCACATCGGCATTAAGTGGCCTGGGTATGATGGGGCTGGAGCTGCTGACGGAAGCAGCTTGAGTGAAGCTGTAGCAGATGATCTTATGTGGGGCTGGAACTGTTCTTTTTGGAGAGCAGTGGCTTTCTCCTTGCAACCCTGCCATGCACACCATTGTTGTTCAGTGTTCTTCTGATGATGGACTACTGAACATTAATGGTAGCCAATGTGAGAGAGGCCTTCAGTTGCTTAGAAGTTACCCTGGGTTCCTTTGTGACCTCGCCAACTATTACACGCCTTGCTCTTGGAGTGATCTTTGTTGGTCGACCACTCCTGGGGAGGGTAACAATGGTCTCACTCACACCTGATTGGCATCCCATTGATTGAAAACACCTGACTCTAATTTCACCTTCAAATTAATTGCTAATCCTAGAGGTTCACATACTTTTGTTACTCACTAATATGTAATATTGGATCATTTTCCTCAACAAATAAATGACCAAGTGTCATATTTTTGTCTCATTTGTTTAACTGGGTTCTTTTTATCTACTTTTAAGACTTGTGTGAAAATCTGATGATGTTTTAGGTCATATTTATGCAGAAATATAGCCAATTCTAAAGGGTTCACAAACTTTCAAGCACCACTGTAAATACTGTTTTGGGCTTGTAATGTTGTGGGTGCGTTGTATGTTTATGGAACCCTCTGATGGACTAGAGCATTGTTCAGGTTATACCTCTACCTTTGTCCAGTGGATTCAAGGTTAGGATCCAACCAAGGGAGAGGTAATACAGGATGGTGACAGGATATTAGACTGTTTTTCTGGACTTACCTACAGTCATTTTATTCCACTTTCATTTGAACTGGCCTGTACCTGGTATCTGAACATCTGTAACACACAGAATCAGTCGAGCCAGACAGTCAGTCAGTATAGGTGGGATGCAGGAATTTACCTCACTGTAGTTAATACTTAATGTTACAGTACTAAAATCTTCAGGATCAAACAAATAGTTTATTTATATTAAACATAGTTTACACACTACTTAAACTTAAATAGTACTTAGGGTGTACTCACACTAGGCAATTCGAACCGCGCCCGGGCGCGTTTGTTGCACGAGCGTGGTTCATTTGGCTAGTGTTAGTGCTCCCAATCGCGCCGGGGCGTGATTCACAAATCGCACTCTGGCCTGCTTGAAATAGGTCGGCACGCTTTCGTCATCACAGACGCGCCCACACAGCACAGCGCACTTCTATGTTGTACATATGTGATCGGGTAATAACATACTTCTGTGCCTTTCTTTGGTTTCGTTTTGTTCGTGCTGACACACAGCCCTAATACGTCTTATAATAAGGTGCATTGATTATGGGACGTGCTGTCTTTTGGCTTATTATTCTGCACAACGGACTTCCTGCTTGTATTTAATATGTGTTTAATACGTGATTTTTTTTATTTCTATTTGTTGGTGCTGACACACAGCCCTAATACGCCTTATAATAAGGTGCATTGATTATGCGATGCACTGTATTTCCAACAGTCCAAGCTAGAAATAATTTTTACCAGAGAGATAAAGTCCTATAAGATAATCAACGCTGATTCCCATGCTCTGGCCCACCCCCCTGCTGTGAAGCGATTAGCACCTATTGTGTTAGTAATGACACCCCAAGATTCACAGAATGTTTTGCTGAATGTTCTACGTCATTCCTGCCAGTGTGTGTGATTTCAACTCATGTATATAAAGAGTTTACAGTGGTGCTTGAAAGTTTGTGAACCCTTCAGAATTTTCTATATTTCTGCATAAATATGAACTAAAACATGATCAGATTTTCACACAAGTCTTAAAAGTAGATAAGGAGAACCCAGTTAAACAAATGAGACAAAAATATTATACTTGGTCATTTATTTATTGAGGAAAATGATCCAATATTACATATTAGTGAGTGGCAAAAGTATTTGACCCTGTGCTTTCAGTATCTGGTGTGACCCCTCTGTGCAGCAATAACTGCAGCTAAACGTTTCCTGTAGCTGTTGATCAGTCCTGCACACCGGCTTGGAGGAATTTTAGCCCATTCCTTCATACAGAACAGCTTCAGCTCTGGGATGTTGGTGGGTTTCCTCACATTAAGGTCCGAGGAGTTAACCGGTTTTATCTGTGAAACATGAAACATGGGGTGAATACGCAAATGCCTAGATAACTTAAGCCGAACAGAGGAAGGGTTGATTACCTTATCACACGGACAGGGTCCGATGAAACGAGGGGCCAACTTCCTGGACTCGACGTTGAGCGGAATGTTGCGTGCAAAGAGATCTTGGCCAGGAGACAGACATCTTGGCCAGGAGCGAGGTGTAGGATCTGGCCTCCGGTGGCGATTAGCTGAGTGCTGGGTGGCACCACGGGCGTTGATGAGTGCAAACCTGGTTGTTTTCCATACCTTGCAGCAGCGGCGAAGGTGATGAGCGATGGAGGGGACCACGATGTCGGTCTTCAGGTTGGGAATGAGCGAAGGAAGGTAACCCAGAGAAACCTCGAAAGTGGAGAGGCCAGTGGCAGCGTTCGGTAAGGTGTTGTGGGGTAAGGTGTTATATTTCGCCCAGGCCAGCTGGGAGCTCTACTTGGTGGGGTCCTTGGTCGTGAGACAGCGCAGAGTGGCCTCGATTTCTTGGTTTGCCCGCTCGCCCTGCCCATTGGACTGTGGATGAAAACCAGAGCTTAAACTCACATTGATCCCCCAGGGCCTTACAAAAGGAACGCCATACCTGGGAGACAAATTGGGGTCCCCGGATTGGCACGATGTCCAGAGGGATACCATGAACCTTAAACACTTGATTGAATAGGACGTTCGCCATCTCGGGGGCCGAGGGAAGCTTGGACCTCGGAGAAGTGGTCCACCCCCGTGAGAATGATGGTCTTCCCGTCGGACTCGGGGAGCCCCGTAATGAAATTGGTGGCGATGTGCGACCAGGGGCATACAGGGATGGGGAGAGGCTGAAGGAGCCCAGCTGGCGGTTGGTGAGAGGCCTTGCTACGGGCTGCAGGTGCGGCCACGGAACCTTTGACATCAGTGTCCATCGCAGGCCACCAGAACTATTAGATAAGGGCCAGCATGCAGCGGTTCCCAGTGTGACCGGCAAACCTGGATTCGAGGGCCCACTGAAGGGCGGCAGTCCAGGCCGAAGTGGGCACGTAGAGACAGTTGGCAGGTCCTCCACCGGGGTCGGGCTCTGCCCCCTGCACCTCCTTGACGGTGCGTTCAATCTCCCAAATGAGGTGGCCGATGAGGCGGTCTGAAGGCAGGATGGTGTTGGGAGGTTCCATGGGTTCCTCCGGGGAGAACTGGCGTGAGAGGGCTGTAAGTGAGGGTGAAGTTGAAAAAACAAGGCCCATATGGCTTGGCGAGAGTTCAGGCGTTTATAGACTGAATGTACGACAAATTGCGGTAGTCAGTCCAGACCAAAAAGGGCGGTTCCGAGCCCTCCAGCCAGTGTCTCCATTCCTCAAGAGCCAACTTGACTGCCAGAAGTTCTCTGTTGCCCACGTCATAGTTCCCCTCGGCCGTGGAAAGGTGCTTGGAGAAGAAGGCACAGGGGTGGAACTTGTTGTCTGGGACTATGCACTGGGAGAGGAAGGTGCCAACTCCCGTGTCCGAGACATCCACCTGCACAATGAACTGACGGCTGGGATCCAGTTGAGCGAGGATAGGGGCCGAGATGAACAGAGCCGTGAGAACGCTCCATCTGCCTTGGGAGTCCATTTGAAGGGGAGGTGGAGCTGAGTCAGGGGCGCCGCCACCTTGCTGTAGTCCCAGATGAAGACGTGATAGAAATTCGCAAAACCCGAAAAGCGTTGAAGTTCCTTACGCCCCAGGGGGGAATGGGCCACTCTGCGACGGATCTTCTAAGGATCAGCATTGATGCTGCCCCTCTGGATGATGAAGCCAAGGAAGGAGACGGTGTCCACATGAAACTTGCACTTTTACGTACAGCTTTTTGTCCAGGAGGCGAGTGAGGACCTGGTGATTAAGAGAGAGAGAGATATGAAAGACTCCTTGCCAGTTATCATAAAACGCTTGATTGTAGTTGTTGCTGCCAAGGGTGGCACAACCAGTTATTAGGTTTAGGGGGCAATTACTTTTTCACACAGGGCCAGGTTGATTTGGATAGCTCTTAATCATAATTGAAAAAAATGCTTTTTGTATTCCCTCAGGATATCTTCGTTTGATATTGAAATTAGTTTGATAATCTGAAACATTTAAATGTGACAAATGTGTAAAAACAAAATAAATCTGTAAGGGGCAAATACTTTTTCACAGCACTGTATATGCATGAACAAAGTGTAAGGGAAACGATCAAAAATATAAAATTTAAACACTGAAATAATGGAAATGTAAAGCTAAATATAAAATAAGGACATGTTGTATTTTAATTTGATCTTAAGATCCCATTATAGTACTTATGAAGCCACTTTGTTTATTTTACAGCCTGTGTGTATTTTACAGTCGATGATTTTTTTTAATTTATTGATTGATTATTTTTCGGTGTGTGTTTTATAAAGATTTGATGATAATAATCTCTAAAGGAATCGAGTTTCAGTTTTGTAAATAGTGACCATGTAAGATCTCCAGCCTTTTTAAAATCAGACTCTGGAACTGAAAACTCTGGGACTTGGCTTTAGGTGTGAGAGGATGTCCGACTGTAGTCTGTTAAAAGTATTTTCAGACTGTTTTCAAGGTCTAGAGTGGTTAGCATGAAATATCTTTGAGACGGATCGTTGTACCGCGGCTCCAAAGTGTGCAGCATAGCATAAAATCCCTGGTTCTTAACGACTGAATTTGGACACAAGTCCCTGGAAATAAGAGTTTGTAAATTGCTTTGCTGTTTCTGAGTTTGGTGGAATCTTTGACCATAAATATACATACAGTGGGGCAAAAAAGTATTTAGTCAGCCACTGATTGCGCAAGTTCTCCTACTTAGAAAGATGAGAGAGGTCTGTAATTTATCATCATACGTACACTTCAGCTATGAGAGACAAAATTAGAAAAAAAAATCCAGGAAATCACATTGTAGGATTTTTAAAGAATTTCATTGTAAATTATGGTGGAAAATAAGTATTTGGTCAATATCAAAAGTTCAACTCCGTACTTTGTAACATAACCTTTGGCAATGACCTTTGGCATGTCAAACGTTTCCTGTAAGTCTTCACCAGGTTGGCACACACTGTAGCTGGTATTTTGGCCCATTCCTCCATGCAGATCTCCTCTAGAGCAGTGATGTTTTGGGGAAACACAGACTTTCAACTCCCTCTCTTAAAATCTCATGATACATGGCCCCGTTCATTCTTCCCTTAACACGGATCAGTCGTCCTGTCCCCTTTGCAGAAAAACAGCCCCAAAGCATGATGTTTCCACCCCCATGCTTCACAGTAGGTATGGTGTTCTTGGGATGCAACTTCTCTTTTCCTCCAAAACACTACGAGTTGAGTTTTTACCAAGAAGTTCTATTTTGGTTTCATCTGGCCACATGATATTCTCCCAATCCTCTTCTGGATCATCCATATGCTCTCTGGCAAACATCAGACAGGCCTGGACATGTACTGGCTTAAGCAGGGGGGCACGCCTGGCACTGCAGGATCTGAGTCCCTCTCGGCGTAGTGTGTTACTGATGGTAGCCTTTGTTACTTTGGTCCCAGCTCTCTGCAGGTCATTCATCAGGTCCCTCCGTGTAGTTCTGGGAGTTTTGTTTTCACCGTTCTCATGATCATTTTGACTCCATGGGATGAGATGTTGCGTGGGGCTCCAGATCGAGGGAGATTGTCAATGGTCTTGTATGTCTTCCATTTTCTTACAATTGCTCCCACACAGTTGATTTATTCACACCAACCTGCTTGCCTATTGTAGATTCACTCTTCCCAGCCTGGTGAGGTCTCCAATTTTCGTCCTGGTGTCCTTCGACAGCTCTTTGGTCTTGAGTTTGGATTCTTGACTGTTTGGGGCTGCAGACAGGTGTCTTTATACAGATGACGAGGTCAAAAATTCAACAGGTGGCATTTATACAGGAAACAAGTGGAGGAACAGAAGAGCTTCTTGAAGAAGAAGTTACAGGTCTGTGAGAGCCAGAAATCTTGCTTGTTTGTGGGTGACCAAATACTTTTTTTCCACCATAATTTACAATTAAAATCTTTAAAAAATCCTACAGTGTGATTTCCTGGATTTTTTTTCTCATTTGTTGTCTCTCATAGTTGAAGTGTACCTACGATGGAAATTAGAGACCTTTCTCATCTTTCTAAGTAGGAGAACTTCCACAATCAGTGGCTGACTAAATACTTTTTTTTTCCCCACTGTAGGTATGTACTGGTCCTTCTCAAAAAAAGTTAGCATATTGTGATAAAGTTAATTCTTTTCCGTAATGTAATGATAAAAATTTAAACTCTCATATTTTAGATTCATTGCACACCAACTGAAATATTTCAAGTCTTTTTATTGTTTTAATACTGATGATTTTGGCATACAGCTCATGAAAACCAAAATTCTCACAAAATTAGCATATTTCATCCGACTAATAAAAGAAAAATGTTTTTAATTATACAAAAAAAAGTCAACCTTCAGATTATTATGTTCATTTATGCACTCAATACTTGGTCAGGAATCCTTTTGCAGAAATTGACTGCTTCAATGCGGCGTGGCATGGAGGCAATCAGCCTGTGGCACTGCTGAGGTGTTATGGAGGCCCAGGATGCTTTCGATAGCGGCCTTAAGCTCATCCAGAGTGTTGGGTCTTGCGTCTCTCAACTTTCTCTTCACAATATCCCACAGATTCTCTATCGGGTTTCAGGTCAGGAGAGTTTGGCAGGCCAATTGAGCACAGTAATACCATGGTCAGTAAACCATTTACCAGTGGTTTTGGCACTGTGAGCAGGGTGCCAGGTGAAAAATGCTGAAAAATGAACTCTTCATCTCCATAAAGCTCTTCAGCAGATGTGCTCCAAAATCTCCTGATAGCTAGATGCATTGACCCTGCCCCTTGATAAAACACAGTGGACCAACACCAGCAGCTGACATGGCACCCCAGACCATCACTGACTGTGGGTACTTGACACTGGACTTCAGACATTTTGGCATTTCCTTCTCCCCAGTCTTCCTCCCAGACTCTGGCACCGTTGATTTCCGAATGACATGCAAAGTTGGCTTTCATCCGAAAAAAGTACTTTGGACCACTGAGCAACAGTCCAGTGCTGCTTCTCTGTAGCCCAGGTCAGGCGCTTCTGCCGCCGTTCTGGTTCAAAAGTGGCTTGACCTGGGGAATGCGGCACCTGTAAGCCCATTTCCTGCACACGCCTGTGCACGGTGGTTCTGGAATCGGCCCTTCTCCACAATACTCCTCAGGGTTCCGGTCACCTCTTCTCGTTGTGCAGCGTTTTCTGCCACACTTTTTTTCCTTCCCACAGACTTCCCACTGAGGAGGGTGCCTTGATACAGCACTCTGGGAACAGCCTATTCGTTCAGAAATTTCTTTCTGTGTCTTACCCTCTTGCTTGAGGGTGTCAATGATGGCCTTCTGGACAGCAGTCAGGTCGGCAGTCTTACCCATGATTGCGGTTTTGAGTAATGATCCAGGCTGGGAGTTTTCAAAAGCCTCAGGAATCTTTTGCAGGTGTTTAGAGTTAATTCGTTGATTCAGATGATTAGGTTAATAGCTCGTTTAGAGAACCTTTTCATGATATGCTAATTTTGTGAGATTTGGGTTTTCATGAGCTGTATGCCAAAATCATCAGTACTAAAACAATAAAAGACTTGAAATATTTCAGTTGGTGTGCAATGAATCTAAAATATATGAAAGTTTAATTTTTATCATTACATTACGGAAAAGAATTAACTTTATCACAATATGCTAATTCTTTGAGAAGGACCAGTATATCTATGGCTTAGACAGTGCTTGTTTGTGTCTGTTGAGCCTGTGTCATGTGCCACAAACTGTTGGAGCTGCGCATCTAAGAATCGATTTTTCCCAACACCCCTAATAGTTACTGAAGACAGTGGAAGCATGTGCACGTGTTCGTTTAAGCTTGGGCACTGCGATCCGTTTCTCTTAGTGATATCAAAAATGAAGAAGACACATTCCTGAAATGGAACCAAAGCTCAACCATCCTAAAATGTGTCTTTTACTCACTTTTATTTTTTTCTTCTGCTTAGTGGAGATGAAGAAAGATCACAGTCTCCTGTACTCAGCACTGTTTCCTTTAAGAGTGACCGATCAATTCCAGAGCGTATCGATTTTAAAGAGGAAATGACATCTGAGAAGAGGTATTAATTTTTCTTCCTCTTGGTTATTAAGAGTTTAGATATGTGGAATGTTGGTATTTCAGTCCTAGTTCTGCAATTCCACTGTACTGTACAGTTTAATATCTGAATCCTAGTCTCATACAGACACAGTGGTCCTTGAAAGTTTGTGAACCCTTTAGAATTTTCTATACTTATGCATAAATATGGACTGTTTGAAAGTTTACTCACTCAGCTTTTGTTCTGCTGCTTAGTGGAGATGAAGAAAGATCACAGTCTCCTGTACTCAGCGCTGTTTCCTTTAAGAGTGACCGATCAATGCCAGAGCCTATCAACTTTAAAGAGGGAACAACACCTCAGAAAAGGTACTAACTCTTCTCTCTCAGGAGATGTTGGTGTCTTAGTCTTGGTCCTGTAGTACCATGTTTTTCTTATTTATTTTCGTTCTGGTCCTGCAGTTCCACTATCAAGTACAGTTTAGTAGTATCTAGAGTAATTGGGGAGTAGATGGCACCTGACAAGCAAGATCAGGAGCCAGGTGGAAGGTCATGCCCACTGGTCAGGATGAATGGCCGGTGTTCCAGCCTATTTACAACTCCAAATCACCACCAAATGTAATGCAGGCTCTCGAGCTAGACCCCAAGTCACCCTGCATCGCCCCTGTCTATTATAATGTCTTCACTGCTTAATGGTGTCTGGCAGACATTTTGTGATAGTGCTTCAATTCATGAAAAACTCAATCATTTTTAAATCACATTTTTAGTTTTAGATAGAAGCCATTTTGCTCTTTTCATTACTAAAAGTCATTTTAAAACAAAACAATAAAGCACTATTTTCCAGACAGTCGCATAAACCACCGTTTCTGATAACAGGCGGAAGGGTCAATAAGGAAGTCCATTAATAAACTGATTTTATTGCTGGAACAATGTAGGCCTTTTTCTCCTAATAAATGATGGACGTAGGCTTCACTAACCGAATATTCACTATCCTTCCTGGAACAAAGTACTTTCAGATTGCAGGGTTTGGCTGTACATAATGTTATTATTGTAATATAAACTCCTGGATATTAAAAAAACTGTACTGAATTTATTTTGACAGCAAAGATCATGATGAACCAGAAGCACCTGTTACAGGTGACAAGTTACAAAAGAAGATTAAAGACACTCTCGTCAACATCTTTGAAGTAAGATTTTCTCTACAACTTGATAAATTTCTTATTAACATTTAATAGTTAATTAACAATAATCAGCCCGCCTTCTGGATGGTGGGAGATGTAACAGACAGGGTTCACACATTTGTGTACTAGTATCAAATGTCAGAAAAGAAGGCTGCATATTTTACATTTTGTGTTTTAACAATAAAATGATAAGCTAAGAAATATTGATAGCACCATTATTAATTAATTAATTAATACACAGAACAGGTCTTATATTGCATTCAAAAAAGAGGAACATTACGAAATGTTATTTAAATTTTTATTTATTTCTTTTTTGAAATTCTGGATGGCAATGAGTGTTTGGGGAAATTAAGGTTCACCATCAGTCAAGTTTTATATAATTACCAGAGGAAGCTTGATTTTACAGTAAAATCTATTTAGTGAAATTGATTATACCATTGATTTGTACAACAGCCCATGGACCACTAGCAACAAAACAGCTCCAAATCATTAATGAGTCACCACCATATATGATAATGGATACCAGGCCTTTTCAGTGATGTAGTGGTTACACTTTTCCTAGCTGCCCCACAGTCCATTGCCCCATATCCACTATGAACAGTTACATGTATAATATTTCACAGACTGTCTATATTACATGCTTTCTCTGTTTACATTTTCACATAGGAACATGAGAAGCCTGCAGCACCGCCTAACAGCACCTAATTAAAGCCCTGTTAGGAGCTGCTGTAGGTAAACCTGCAGATTGTGTGGTACTATACTCTAAGCTCTGGCGGAGGGGGTGGGGTGGGGTGGGGGGTTATAAGTGACATGTCTGGGAACACCCACCATACCATAATTATGGTGTGCATGTACAAAGAGCCAAAAAGTTAAATGTTTATCTCATCTGAACACATAACACAATTCCATCTGTAGTTCAAAAGACGTTTGGCAAAGTTATTTATAATCATTTCCTAAGCGGTGCAAGTCCACAGCAACATCATTATTATTTGAGTTCACAGCGCTTTGGTTTTGCCCATGCTGATGGATGATTTCTGGAGTTGATTGTGGGAAACACAAATTCTAGTTGAAATGCACACAGTCAGGAAAAGTAAAGCCTACCAATATGTTAGTGAAAACCTTTGCTGACAGAATTGGTTGTTAAAACAGAGAAAGGCACAGTCCACTTATAGGGAAATATTTTTGTGCTAGTCTGCTTTGCTTAGGTGGTTTGTTTTCCAGGCATGAATCAGATAGAATGGGGTAATGGGCTTTACTGAGCAATGTGTTTACAATCTGTTTCCCAGTTCTTTTTACTGGTATGTCCTGTTCTTAGTTCATGGTGGGGTTTTTTTGTTTGTTGTTTGTTTTTGTTTTGTTGGGGTTTTTTTTGTTGTTGTTTTTTTTTTGCTTTGGTGGAACTACCTTGTACAGCATTCCTGGGCTTCTGAAAGGCACTGTAAAAATTGAACTTATTATTATTATTATTATTATTATTATTATTATTATAAATCATGTGTGTAACTGGCTTAAATAAATAACACATTTCTGTATCTGCAGGTTGAAGAAGTGCACAATAACAGATAAAGGCTGTGCTGCTCTGGCTACAGCTCTCAAACTAAACCCCTCACACCTGCAACAGCTGGATCTGAGAGAGAACAAAATATGAGAATCGATAAAACAGCTGACCAGTTTACTTATAGGATGCAAAGTAGAGTAAGTAAACATTATATGGATTATTAGACAAGTAGTTTCTATACAGTAATAAATATACTGGTACAGTAAACATGTTATAAGAACAGATTCACTCAGCTGCCCTTGGGGGGGCTTTCAGATGGGCATTTTAGTACTTGGCACAAAATACCACTTGTTGTACGTTAACTGATCTGATAAGTTACAGTAGTTTTATAATAATCAGAAATATTTACAAACTCTAAAACTGATTGTTTACCATATCTTACTGCTGAAGTATATTTTTAATACTGTTATATGTATTACAACAATTGTTATTTGAATGGTAACTTGGCTTTTGGTGAACTTAGGAAATAGCAAAGGTGATAATGTACAGGTTTAACACATCATATGTTAATGTTTTGATCTTACAGATATGATCGAAGCATATGAACTTCTAGGGTGAAAAATTACTTCCGGTCTGATCAAGGAAACCAACCAGTTCTGCCCCCTGACTCCTCTACCAAATAGTGAAATACCAATAAAGGCACAAAGTACAGGAAATTAGGGTGAGTGCTCCAAGTGTCACGATTCAACCACAGCAGGTGATCCCTATGAAAACATCCATCAACCCAATCTCAGCAACCCACCAGGACCAAGCAGGGTGAGCGGTGATTTAGGAAGCAATGTGGATGACTTCCCAACACAGTGATCCATGGACAGTTCTGGGAGTGGTGTTAATGTCAGTATCTCTCAAAATCAGACACCACGCAGGGTGGAAAATGTCCGGGATAGAACTACAGAAGCCTCCACTCCCACTAATTGCCAGAACTCAATATCCTCTTCTAACCAGGTATAACAGGGGAGCCATGAAGCTTTGGACAAAACAGTTTGGGGACTGACGCTCCTCCAGGACTTCATAATGGATGTGATTAATGAAGTGTTGTGCTAAGAGGATCGTCTCCTGCATGGAACATCCAGAGCTGAAAATACAGAATATTTGTTTCACTTTTTAGATATTAGTTTTAATTAATTCATTTTCATATCCACTTAATCCAATCCATTTCAGAAGGAGTTTCCGAAGGAGACATACAGAGACATGGGGAGAACATGCAAACTCCACACACAGACAGATTACAGGTCAGGAATAGAACCAGGGATCTCTGGAGTTGTTAACCACTGCTCCACCATGTCACCATGTTATGAGTTTTATGTCTAAAATCAAACAGACCAAAACTGACAATATTTGTAATATAGTACTGTTTTATGCATAATCCCCTCGTGTTCTGTGGGACTGTGGTGGCTCAGCAGGTCGGATACGAGACTATGAACTGGAAAGTACAGGGTTCAAGCTCCAGTACTAGTAAAGTGGAACCTTGAGCAAGGCCCTTCACCCACAACTGCTGGGACTGTAAGATGGTAGCAGCAGTAATTTGCTCTGGATAGGAGAATCTGCTAAATGACCACAGAGGTATTTTTTCATTATGTACTTGACATGGTAACAGATTATTTGTGAAATGTGATTCCAACCTTTAAAGAGTTGTCATATGATGTCTGTAATTATAGAAATTGCAATGTTTAAATTCTTGGTGGCTTTTTATATTCAGTTACATGAATAAAATCAGATCAAAATGAATACCACTGTGTCTCTGCTTTGACAGGATTACTTGTGTAAAACAGAAAACAAAACAAATAAAATCTTAATGTAATTAAGATGCTGACAAGAAGCAGCACCAGATAACCAGCAATGTACACTACATAACCAAAAGTTTGTACACCGGTTGACTTAAGCCAAACCCATTACAGCTGCAGGTCCCACAGTTACTCAGACCCCATTAGAGAGGTGTAACTCTCTCCCTCCACCATTAACTGAGGATGCCATGTCATCAAATCATCCCCCCGAGGACCCAAGATCCTACAGTGACTCTGTACTGGACTAAATAATGCTGAAATGCATATTTTTGATGTTATTTTATTTTATATTTTATTTATTATCACTGTTATTTTATATAATTTTATATTCTATGTTATTATACTCAGAATGTTTTTTCAAATTACTTCTCTAAAACATATTCATTTTAATGATTTTTTTATGTTATCTCTTCATTTTTATATTTAGCTTCTGTTTCTTTAAGCTATTACTAAAAACATAGTAATTAGGTAACTTGGTTTAATTTCTACATATAAGAATTATGGTCCCAGTGAAATACATTTTTTAAAAACATGGAAGAATAAGAATAAAGATCATGGCCTTCATGGGACATACTGTTCTTGGGAGAAAAAAGAGTGTCTATATGTTTTTGCAAGAAAAGTTATTACAGTCTACAAGTTATTACAATTTACACAGTGCTCATTTAAGAACCTATTTTTCTAGTATAAAAGGTGAGGAGCATAAAGACCTCCTCATCCGCTCATATACAACTGCTTAGGCACCTTTGTATTTGGGGTGATCTCTGCGCAGATAATAAACTGTCTTACTTCATTCCAGCACCAGTGACTGTGTGACTCTGTTCTTCCACGTTTGCAATTTTTCGACCACATTACTCATCACTGATTTTATAAAAAAAGATTTATTTATACTTGATAAAAAGATGACAGGACACCACAGTACAATTTAATATGTTTTCTGAAATTTATTTATAAATACAGAGCAGCCCTGTGATATGTATTCTTTTATTATATATTATTGTTTTTATTTTACATCTATCTGTTTTAATAAACACATCTACAAACAATAGACAATTTGTTCTATAAAATGTATTAATAATTAAATATAATAATTATATTTTCCTTTTATAAATGTACATTTCATTACATTTTATTAACTCAAACTTAAATTATGCTATGACTAAAGATATATCTATGTTTCTATGTCCTCTTCTTCGTCGGAAGTCTTGTTGATGATGTCGCTCTCATTCCAAAATATCTGGTAAAATCTCAGACATCACCTTCGTTACCAAATGGTCCGTTTCAACATCTGGTACTGCTTCCTTCTCTTCCTCTTCTACTTCCTGATCTTCTTCTTCTTCATGAAGAAATTCTGGCCATGAGATGTCCAGGTCCCCCTCAGAGGAAAATGTACTGGTGGTGTCACTCTCAGGTGTTTCGGGGGTGAACCAGTCCAGATGTGTAACTCTGATTCTCTAGAATAGTTATTCATGTAGGAGCTAATGATATACGCCTTCATCAGTCAGAGGTTACTAAGGCTAATTTTGTAGAGGTGGTTAGCGTGGCAAAGGCGATGTCTGATGCTGTAGTCAAGTCAGATTTATTTATATTGCACTTTTTACAATGGAGCATTGTTTCAAAGCAACTTTACAAGTTTAGATTATCTCCTAATAACTACGTCCAATCCCAAATTGAGCAAGCCTAGGGCGACAGTGGCAAGGAAAAACTCCCTAAGTGTTATAGGAAGAAACCTTGGGAGGACCAAGACTCAAAAAGGGACCCAACCTCCTTGGGCGGCGTAGATGATAAATATAAGAGCGAAACGACAGTCATCGAGTCAAGTTCGAATAAATGTGAAGGTGCACATTGACATGAAAGTGGCCCGGTTATGATGGGGCTGGGCTGAGACGGAGTAATCTTGATGAAGTGGAGCCCCACAGATGAACATCATTGTGGGCTGGAACTGCGAACACGCTCGGAGAGAAACAGAAAATGTAATTAGGTTATTGATCAAGAGCACGGTGTTTTATCAACATGACTGATTGCATGTGTAGCATTAAGACGACCCCGCCGGGCAGCATTAGCTATAGCAAGCATAGCTAGAAAGAGGAGAAACTGTTAGGTAACAACACAAGCGGATCACATGAGACATTGGCAACCCCCCGGTAGGCAAAGACAGCACCCCAACGTCTCCTATTCACCATAAGACTCTTCTTTGACTATGACCCCCAGCTCTGCCCTTAATTCTAGGCAAGGATGCACGAGTCAAGAATCACAAGGACCGAAGAGCCCCAGTTTCAGCAGCCCCGCCCCCTCGACACTCCCCGGCTTATTGACGGCGGCAGGCCAGACATGACTTCCAGACCTCCGGCCCCAGTTGACCACAATCCAGGCATCCTGGTCCAATCTAGTCAAAAGCCTGTGTAAATGTTTGTTTTTATCCTAGACTTAAAACTTGGGAGTGTCCTTGAAATCCTCTCGAACGAAAGTGGGAAGTTTATTCCATAGTTGGGGGGCCATGGTATGAGAAAAGCCTTTCCCCAGCTGTGGACTTTTTTAATTCTAGGAATTATCATAGTCCTGCAACCCTCGAACGAGTAGACGAGTTGGGATTTGTAAACTCTAAAAGTTCACTCAGATATGTGGGGCCAGGCCATGTAGAGCTTTATAAGTTTATAAAGTATTTTGTAATCAATGCGGAATTTGACTGGTAACAGTGGTAGTATGATAGACCAGGAGTGCATAGATCAATTTGTCTAGTTCGAGTTAGCCTGCGGCAGCTGCTTCTGCTACTAACTGAATGTTTATTTATAGATTTACTAGAGCACAGTAATAAGGCGTTCATAATCCAACCTTGATGTATAAACCGCATGAACAAGTTTTTCTGCAAATCTTAAAAGAGAGAATATTTTCTAATTTAGCGATATGACATAATTGAAAGTAAGCAATTCGAGTGATGGCTGCTAATGTGCGGCATCATCAAGGAGAGATCTGAATCAATGTGACCCCTAAAGTTTTTTAGCGACGAACTGGGCAAACTGGACAGCCATCTAGATTTAAGGATAGATGCAGCCAACCTGTCTCTCACAGCCTTGTGTCCCACAATAGAACTCTCAGTTTTATCTGAAGTTTAAGTAAGAGAAAATTAAATAACATCCATCTTTTATTTCCTTTACACGTCTCTCGATTTTGTTGATTGTAAGGCCTGTCCATTAGGTTTGGCTGATATGACAGCTGTGTAATCACTCCATAGCAGTGGAAACTAATGCCATGTTTATGGAAAAATAACTGAGCCTAGTGGCAGCATTGCAGAGAGAATAAGCGGGCCAAGCACTGACCCCTGAGGCACGCCATCTTCACTTTTGAGAAGCTTAGACTTTAGATTATTTATAGTGAACAAACTGGTCCGGTCTGTTAAGTATGATTTAAACAAGAAAGTGCTGATCCCTTATACATAACCTACAGTATTTTCCTAGTCTGGTTTAGAGTAAAACATCATGATCTATAGTGTCAACTGCTTCACTTAAATCTACAGAACAATAAAAGACACACTCCCGTTATCTGAGGACATTAACAAGTCATTTAGTACCCTAATTAATGCTGTTTCCCAGACCATGACGGGGCCTGAAGCCGACTGAATGGTTTTCATAATTTCATTCCTTTGGAGGTAACCTGGCAGAGCTGCTGATAGATACGACTTCAAGATTTTTGGACAGAAATGGTAGATTTGAAATTGGTCTATAATTAGATATCACACAAGGTTCAATTGGCTTGGTTTTAATCAGTGGTTTGATAACGCAAGACTTAAAGGATTTGGGCACAGAACCAAGGTAGGGATTAATTTAAAATAGCTAACCACCTGGCTCTATACACTAGTATACTTTGTTTGTGTAAACGTGTAGGATTGGATCTAATAAACATGTTATGACTTAGACGAGCTGATCAGTGCGGATAGTTCAGTTTAGTATTGGGGTAAAGATTCTATCGTAAATCCTTGATTTACGGCTAATTGAACAGATGTCTTCACTATGCTGCATCTGGGAAGTTGCTAACAGTTTGGATTGTGGAGCATGAGTTTTATAAATCATGCCTAATGTTTTCTAATATTTATCACTTAAAGAAAGTCATGAAATCATTACTGTTAAAATTACAACAGAATGGAGAGTCACTTTCTGTGGGGGTTTTTGTTAATTTGGAGACTGTATTAAAGAGAAATCTTGGATTATCTTATTTTTCTAATGATGAAAGTGAAGTAGGCAGCTTAGCTTTAGTGAGGGCATGCTTGATACTCTGCTTGCTGTCCCCTCCAGCAATCTATACACCTCCAATTTACTATTTCTCCCACTTAGCGCTCTAGATGGCCGTGTTCTTTCTTTAAGTACGGGTGTGGTCATTATACCATGGTGGCTAGCCTTTTTTCCCTAACGTTTGACCCTAGCAGGGGCAGTTGTGTCCAGGGTTGACGAGCACACATCTAATGCTCATCTTACACACTCAGAGTGATTGATCTCTGTAGGGTAATTAAATTTCCAGGTCTGTAGGGTTTTTTAAAACGCAGCTGGAGTCGCAGATGGTGTAAGTGCGCTTGGTGTGATAACGAGGCAGAAATTTTATTATTAGAGATAGCTAGCTCAATACTAAAAGATAGTGATCTGAAATCGAATCAACTTGCGGAAAACATCAAGTTAGCTATATTGAGACAAATGTTAATATTGATATTACAAGCGGTTTTGGGTTGGGTCCCATCAACTTCTGAGTGATAAACCCATGGATTCTAAGATGGACTCAAAAGGCAATTCTATCTAATTGGATCTGCTCATTTGTCAAAGTGAATAGTGAAATCACTACCATTAAAGCCTTATCTTTTAACAGTAGTAAGCAGGAAAGAAGTTAGCAATTCCTTCCTGGAGTAATTCTGAATAGGACACCCATGAGGGCGAACTAGTGTCAGCTGAAAATAGTGTTGTTTTTTGACTTCCATAGGATGGCTCAGTCACATTAAGAATCAGTATTTCAAAGAATTACCTTGTAATGGGATTTAGCTGTAACACATAACTCTTGGTCAAAATTGTGGCATGGCCTCCCCCTCGACCATAGGACGTGGGTGATTAGCATGAACTGTATCCATGAGGTGAGGCCTCAATTTAAGGCTAAATATTCATCAGGTTCTAATCCAGTCTCAGTGAGACCAGAGAGCGTGTAAGCGTTTAATCAGTGATCATTTCATTTACAAACAATCACTGCTTTGTTTGTAAGCTGTTCTAATGTTAGTAGTCCTAGCTTTTAGTCTAATGTTGTTATTTCTTTGGCAGCTATCTGTGGTTTATAACTATGCGGTTATTAAAAAGACTTTTTGAGAGCGTTTACGTTTAGGGGCAGATGCCAGGTAACGACACAGTTTCAATAATGTGGGTTCTGGGTGATGGTGCATGGCTTCCATCAGACAGTTGGTTAAGCTGGTCTGTCGCTGTCCTGACCCCTGCTCTGGATAGCAGCCCCTAACCAATCTATAAAAAAATAAGACTATGGGCAATTTGCAGATGAGGCAGCAACCCTCCCATGGAAATGGACAACCGTCCCCATCCTAAAAGTTGTGTGGTCTGCCCATCCATCCGGCGAGGTGATCCAAGCCTACACAGGTATGTCGCTGAACTGCGGCTGTCCAAGTGGTGCTCTGAAAAACAACTGGGCATATAGACAACTGTACAGCCTTTGAAGGGAAGCCTGGCCTTTTAGGATGGGACTGTGTCCATCCCACTCGGGGGTTCTGTTCTGGTTCGATTTTTACGTGCAGCATTTGACACTATAGATCATATGTTTTACTAAACAGACGAAAAATACTGGTAGGTTAAAGGGATCAGCACTTTCTTGTGTTTAAAATCCTACTTAACCGACCGGTAACCAGTTGTTCATATAAATAATCTATGTCCTAAGCTCTCAAAGTGAAGTGTGGCATGCCTCAGAGGTCATTGCTTGGCCCGCTTTTATTCTCTCTATACCTGCTGCCACTTAGGCTCAGTAATTCGTAAACATGGCTTCGTTTTTTCCACTGCTATGGCGATGATACCAGCTGTGTACATAATCACCAAACCTAATGACAAGCCTTACAATCAACAAAATCGAGGACTGGTGTAAAGGAATAAAAGATTGGGATGTTGTTTCATTTTTCTCTTACTTAACTCAGATAAAACTGAGGTTCCTGTTAGTGGGACCCAGGCTGTGAGAGACGGTGGGCTACATCTATCCTAAATCTAGATGGCTGTCCATCATTGCCCAGTCCGTCTGTAAAACTTAGGGGTCACATTTGATTCAGATCTCTCCTTTGATGCACACTTACAGCATCACTCGAGATTGGGCTTCCTTTCAGTTGGTAAATATCGCTAAACTTAGAAATATCCTCTCTTTAATGATGGCAGAGAACTTGTTCATGCGTTTCAACCTGCCGGGTTATATAATATAATGAAATTACATTTAAAACTAACATTATATACAATGTTTATGTAATTATATATAATGTTTTTCTTTTATAATTTTATATTTTTTAAATTTTGTAAGGTCAACTAAACTTATTGACTATACTAAAAGGTTGCTATCACTAGGATATAAGGTTTTCTTATGTCCTCTTCTTTTCTTCCTCGAGAAATGTTTGCCTGGTCATGTCGCTCTCATTCCAAAATACTGGTAAAATTTTCCAATCGTCTCACGTCTCAGACATCACCTTCATTATTAAACCAAATTGGCCGTTTCAGCATCTGGTAATGCATCCTCCTCTTCTCTTCTACTCCTGATCTTCTTCTTCAACATCAAATTCTGACCTCCCAACTAAATTAATGTAAGCCTGCTATCCTAGCTCTCCACAGATATTACTTACTGCATTGAGCTATATTTTATCTGCTGAGTTCGGTTGAGAACTAAGCCAGGTTTCCCTCATACAGTGCACTGCTGTCTCACCCTGGTCATCCTGTGTAAGCCCTCTTGAAGAGCCAAACCAAATTTGCCTCACAATTCTCCTTCACTACTTCACACAATGCTCCTCCACCAAATCAAAATCTAAATTTGATTGTCGAAAACGTGTAAAGAAAAATCTGGGTTTGTTTCATTATTCAACAACATGGGGAACATCAGATGGCAGCACAGCATAGTAAGTCAAGTAAGTCAAGAGTCCGATTTATTTATATAGCGCTTTTACAATGGAGCTTGTCTCAAGCAACTTTACAAGTTTAGTTATCTCCTAATAACTAAGTCCCAATCCCAATTGGAGCAGCCTATGGCGACGTGGGCAAGGAAAACCTCCCTAGTTCTAGGAATAAACCTTGGGAAGACCAATACTCAAAAGGACCCAACTCCTTGGGCCGGCGTAGATGATAATCTAAGAGCGAACTGAAGTCATGGAGTTCAGTTCGAATAGACTGTGAAGTAATGCACATCGACATTAATGGCCCGGGTTATGATGATACCTCTAAGAGCGAAACTAAAGTCATGGAGTCATGGTCGAATAAATGTGAATTATGTACAGTGGAGCTCCATCAGAATGACCATCATGTGTGGGCTTGACCTGCCGGACGCATCCTCGAGAGAAAACAGAAAATGTATTAGTATTGAATTAAGAGCACCGTGTTTATTAACAATCACTGATGCCATTGTCAATCCTGATGCCAAGTGTAGCTGAGACCCCGGCATCATTAGCTATAGCAGCAGAGCTAGAAGCTAGAAAGGGAGAACTTTAGGCAACACAGCCAATAGGGATCAACATTAGACATTGGCAACCCCCACTAGAGCAGGAAGACAGCAACCCAACGTCTCTGATCACCATAAGACTCTTTGACTATGAACCCCCAGCTCTGCCCTTATTCTAAGGCAAGGATGCATGAGTCAAGATCACGAGGACCGAAGCCTACTTCAGCCAGACCGCCCACTCGACACTCCCGGCTAGCGGACAAGGCAGGCAGGCCAGACATGACTCCAGACTCCGGCCCCAGTGACCCAAGCCTTGCAACCTGGTCTAAATCTAGTCAAAAGCCTGCGTAAATAAGTATGTCTTTAGCCTAGACTTAAAACTTTGGAGGGTGTCTGAATCTGGAATGAAAGTGGGAAGTTTATTCTATAGTTGGGGGGCCATGTATGAGAAAGCCTTTCCCCATGCTGTGACTTTTTTAATTCTAGGAACTAAAAGAAGTCATAAAAGCTTTTAAAAGCTGTAGCACCAATTAATCAACAACAATGATTATTAGCAGTCCAAATCCAGATATATCCTGTATATCCCTTTATAAACCAGTATGTTCCACTGCAGTTTATGCACTGATCATTATACCATGTCCAAAAGCTTTAAGTACAAAACCTGATAAATATTATATTTTGACTATGAGACTAACCACTCTGAACATATTTTCTTTGTCTGTACTGATATCCCAAAGGAAAAAAGTATGTCTTAAGATCGTCTTTTCTATGGCTGAGGAGAAATAGATAAGTTCTTAATTTTGTATTAACAAAGGCTTACCGATTTCTGAATTATTTCTCCTAAACCCCCTTAGGAGAAAAAAGGAGAAACACCTAAGCAATTATTTGTAAGACATTCTGGAGACAAATGAGAAAAGCTTAAGATCTCATTCTACACTGATTGACTGCTGAATGATGTCGTCAGATGTTGCTCATTTATGTCTTATATGAACCTTTAAAGAGAATAAGCTTCTATTCAGACATAAGAGCGATCCAAGTAAGAAACATAAGACACCACTGAGATCTTAAGCTAAACTGGGTGAGATCTTATTTATTTCTTATCCATGTCTAGTTGAAAGCTGCATTACTAATACCTGGAGAAACTCCTAAGACATACAGTTAATGATGAGGAGATGCAGTTGGTTAATAATTTTTATTGTATAAAAAATAATAAGTGCAACTGAATTGTAAACATTTTAACAGCAGTTATACAACAGTGTAAACACAAAACATGCATACACACATAAAAAGCAATGTTACATAATGTAGAAAACAATATTTACCACCGTAGTAAATAGTACTAACTAAATTAAGTACACATAGTAAATAGAAACACTTCAGAACAATGTGAACACAAGAGACAACAGTTCTTAGAGTGGAACGCCACTGAACTTTCAGTGCATAAATAAATGGCTGAGATGATTTAAATGGTCAGTCACAGGGGTTTGGTATAAAATACTGAATTCTTTAGAAAGTTAGAGTCAAAATTGTGGTGTTGATAGGAACTAGATGCCCACCTCTAAAAACTCCCTCACAGAAAGTAAAGTCTAAAATGTATGGTAATCATTTTATTCTGCTCATGGAGGAGGAATTTTTAAATAATTTAATTAAAACTTTTTTTTCCCTTTAGATTACATTTTCCCCCTTAAATAAGCATTACATATTAAAAACTCAGATGACACGTGTCGGATCACTGGTGATATTTGGATAAAATGGTTTTATTTGTGTTGTAGTCACTGCTGATATAGCTATTTTATTTATTATCCAAAACCATCAATGAACCAACACGTGTCTGAGGTATTAAATACGTAATGTTATGATGGTAAAGGGAAAGATGTGGAGGGAGGAACGGGGTGGGGCCGGCGGGGAATTGTATGTAGGGGTTGAGAACACAGAGAGGATACATTAGGGGGAAGGGGATGGAAAGAAGGAAGAGAGAGAGTGTAGAAATAGGTGAAAAATGAAAAGGAGCCGAAGAAAAGGAAGTGGAGGGGAGTAAGGACCAAGGCGACAAGGAAAGAAGAAGGGATAAGTAAGATTAGTTGAGGGGAGGGGGAGGGGGAGAAACGGGGGAGGGAAGGTGGGAATAGGATAGAGAAGAGAAAAGAGAATTAGGGGGGGAGGGGTGAACATGAGAATTTGTTCTCATTGGGGACTATTGTGCCTTATAGCCCCTGCATTTTCCCCTTCTGCCATAAAATACAGTGTAAGCCAAAACTTTTAACAACGACTACCAAATAAAACAGGTGTCAGACAATTCATCCCTCATGCAGCACATATATAAGCAATAGTACACCAGAGGGAATGCTTTAACAGGAGCCTACTGGCACGAGTGTGACACCCGTGCCAATGTCTCAGTTAAAGCACTATCTGAGGGTATTACTGCGATTATACCCACAGTTTCCTTTATCGCCATTTACTGTTATTTTTTTAAACCACGCTAGTTTGCTCAACAGGGTATTTCTAGTGCCGTCCAAGCCCAGCCCGGATAAATGGTGATAGGTTGCGTCAGGAGGGCAATCCGGTTGAAAACTTTGCCAAATACGTATGCGAGTTCAGAATAATTTCATTTCACCATAACCGGATCGGCCTGCGACCGGGTTTAACGACGACCCGCCACTGGTACTGGTAGCACACAGGGCCCAGCGAAATTGGACTAATGTTTTGCCGAAGACGAAGAGGTAGGGAGTCGTGTGAGGAGACAGAAGAGACTCGGAGGGCCATACATATAGCAACTGAGGTAGCAACCCTAAATGTAGGGACGATGACCGGGAAAGGTAGAGAGCTGGCTGATAAATAGATGCAGAGGAGAAAAGTTTCGATGTTTTGTGTTGCAGGTAGACAAGTGTAAGGGTAGCAAGGCTCGGTTTTTTTGGCATTGGTGCACAGGGTTTTAAACTGTTCTACCATGGTGTGGATATGAAGAAATGGAGTTGGTGTGGTCTGAAGGCGGACTATGTTAAAGATGTCGTTGAGGTGAAAAGTGTCAGATGGAATACTACGTGTTTAAAAGCTGGAAAATCGAGGGTGTTAATGGTTATGTTGTTAGTGGCTATGCACCACAGGTTGGCTGTTGAATTAAGAGAAAAGAGATTCTGGGGGGGAGTTTGATTAGTGGTTTGAGAAGCATTCCCAGGGAGGAGAGCCTGGTGCTTGGTCAGATTTCAAATTGTCATGTTGTGAAGTATAAGAGATGAGGAAGTGAGTGGCAGGTTTTGGTGTTGGATAGGAACCTAGAAGGACAGATGGGTGTGAGTTGCCAAAGAGGATGGCATGGCTGTGGTTTAAAACATATTTCCAAAAGAAGGAGGATCCAATATGGTGAACTTATATAATAGTGGAGGGAGGAGCACAACAGGTAGACTTAACATCCTATGTAGAAGAAGGTTGCTTAAAGAGATTGTGATTGTTAAGGTTCTTGGGCAGGGGAGAGTGTAGCTTAGGCAGCATCGGATGTTGGTTGCAGAATGACTCTGGTGGTGAGGAAGAAGAAGAGACAAAGCAGAGCAGAGGACCAAATGGTGAATTGAGAAAGGAGAAATGTTTTTTAAGGAGTTCGATAGGACTGAGAAAGGCTTTGGGTGAATAGGAAAGAGCTCCCAGATGACTGGGTAGTAAGCGCAACAGTGATTGAACAGACAGGTAGAAAGGTACTGGGTGTGTCCCTTCTGGACAGGCAAGGATGACAAGGAAACCTGGTGGTGGAACAAAGGAGTGCAGGAGGTTATCAGAGAAAGGTCAGCAAAGAAGAAATGGGACGGGACAGACTAAAAAGAGTAGGCAGAGTACAAGGAGATGCGGCAAGGGCAAAGAGGGATTTGCAAGGCCAAGCAGAAGGCCCTACGATGATTTATATGAAAGGTTTGACAGTAGGGGAAGGAAGAAGGAGTTTGTATCTTGGCTGGCGAGACAGAGAGATAGCTGGAAAGGATGTACAGCAGTTCAGGTGATCAAGGATAGAAATGGAAATGTACTGTCATGTGAGGAGAAGGTGAGGGAAAAGATGGAAGAATTTTTTGACGGAGTTGATGAATGTAGAAAATGAAGGGAAAGAGGTTGGATGGCTTGAAATTGTGGAACAGGATGTAGCAAAGATTAGCAAGGATTGAATGAGGAACGCGTTGAAAGGATGAAGAACGGAAAGGCCAATGGGACCTGATGACAATACGTTGAGGTATGGAAAGTCTAGGAGAGCTTGGAGTGTGTTGCTAGATTATTCAATGGAATTCTTGTGAATGAGATATGCCAGAGGAATGGAGGAAGAGTTTACCTTGTACCACTTTTTAAGCAGAAGGTGATGGTACAGATTTTTGGCTCTACAGGGGGCATAAGTTTGATAGCCACACAATTAAGATTTTGGGAGAGAGTTGTGGAAGCTAGGTCAGACGGAGGTGACCGTGTGTGAAAACAACCGTATGGTTTCATGCCAAGGAAGAGCACCATGGATGCGATTTTTGCTTGAGACTGCTGATGGAAAGTATAGAGATGGTCAGAAGAGCTACACTCTGCGTCTTTGTGGATTTGGAGAAAGCTTATGAAGGGTGCCAGGGGAACTGTGGTGGTGATGAGGGAAGTCTCTAGTGGCTGAAAAAAGTAATGTTAGCTTAGTGCAGGCAATGTATGACAACAGCGTGACAGCGGTGATATGTGCGTAAGATGTGACAGATAGCCCAGGATCCGCCCTGAGTCCTTCTTATTTGCTCTGGTGATGGACAAGACTAACAATCCAATGAGGTCAGACAGGAATCGCCGTGGACTATATGTTTGCAGACGACATTGTGATCTGTCGTGGAGGACAGTGAACAGTAGAAGAGAACTTGGGAGAGGTGGAGGTATAATTGAAAGGAGAAAAATGAAAGTCAACTGTAGTAAGACCGGTAATACAGTGTGTAAATGAAAGGGGAGGCCAGGTTGGAACGTCAGGCTACAGGGATCACAGTGGTCGGGGAAAGAAGCACAAAAGGTTCCGATTCAGGTCTTGGGATCAACTGTCGCAAGGAAATTGGGAGTGTGGAAAGGAGTAAAGAAGATGTTGCAGGCAGGTGGAGTGTGGAGAAGAGTGTCAGGTGCTTGTTTGACAAAAAGGGTCCCGCACAAAGTGAAAGTAAAGTTTATAAGAGGAGTAATGAGACAGCCTTGTTGTAGGGCTTAGAACAGTGGCACTGACAAAATACAGGAGGCATAGGCTGAGGTGGCAGAACTTAAGAGTGGATTGTTCTCTCTAGAAGTGTCTAGGGTGGACAGGATTAGGATGAGATCATCAGAGGGACAGCACAGGTTTGGAAAATTGGGAGACAAAATCGAGAGGGAAGACTGAGATGGTTTGGACATGTGCAGAGGAGGGATAGTGGATATATTGGTAGGAGGATGTTGGAGATGGAGCTGCCAGGCAAGAGACGGAGAGGAAGACCAAAGAGGAGTTACATGGTTGTGGTGAATGAAGATATGCAGGGAGTTGGGGTGAGAGTAGAGGACGTGGAGGACAGGGAGAGGTGGAAACTTTTAACTCGCTGTGGTGACCCCTGATAATGGGAGAAGCCGAAAGAAGAAGAAGAAGACTGTTAGATTTTAAGACAGAGGACAGAAAAAACTATTTGTTTATCAGCCTTCCTGAGGTAAAATGGTTCCATTCTATCGTTACCCCACGGCTAAGCCCTTCAGTCATTAAAGTCGAGGAACAGAATGACCAATAACTGTTCATTATACAGACAATAACACAAATACATCAATTAGTAAGTTTTAATTTATTAAAAATAATATTTATTTACATTCAGCAAATAAAATGGCCGGGGTTTATAAGGCAGGCTGTTACTAAGATCCACTATTCTACGACTGAAGCAGATGGGAGTGAGATCCGGTGTTCTAACCAAAGTCTAGGATCCAATTTGATTATCGATTATAAATTAGTATGATGAAGCTCTTAATGTTAATTTTATCATTCAGAAATGTAAGGGCAGAGTTACAGAGCATCAGCAGCTTCTCTGGGTTAGAGCTGGACTTACAGATAATAGACCTGTCAGATGAACGAAGCTCCGATCAGCCGCCGATGGTGTTTAATGACAGACGCCGAGTTTAACTCCAGCAAATGACGTCTGTGTGAGTGATGGAGCTGATTCATCATTTTTGTTGATGGGACTAAAACTGATCTTCAGTCTTGTTGCTCTTCAGCTGTGAATCCATTAAGAGCCGAACGTTTGATTTAAAGGACTGACTTCGTTTCGCTTTTCCAGCTTCCAAATCCTAAAGGTGATAAACCTTTGGCTCAGGTTGGTCATTAAGAGCTTCATCTTCCAAATTTAAATCGTTTTCAAAACCAATAGATTTTATAAACTTATTATAGTTTTATTTCGGCAGTGTTTTACTTGTGTCATTATAACTTGGTTGCTTTTTAGGGCGTCCTTGCTAAATGATGTGTGTATGCCGCAGAGTAATGTTTATAGAGCGTCTGTCACAGTGCTGTTATCATCAATAATGTCATGGGAAAAACGTCTCAGCCAATCAGATTGCGAGGTTGGAACTAACTGTGGTATAATTAACAATTTCATGAAATAATTTTCTTTGAGGGAGTTTTCTCAGGAGGCAATAATCTCTTCAGATACAGTGGGGTAAAAAAAGTATTTAGTCAACCACTGATTGTGCAAGTTCTCCTACTTAGAAAGATGAGAGAGGTCTGTAATTTTCATCATTTCATCATTTTCAACACTTCATCTATGAGAGACAAAATGAGAAAAAAAAAATCCAGGAAATCACATTGTAGGATTTTTAAAGAATTTAATTGTGAATAATGGTGGAAGATAAGTATTAGGTCAATAACAAAAGTTCAACTCAATACTTTGTAATATAACCTTTGTTGGCAATGACATAGGTCAAACGTTTTCTGTAAGTCTTCACCAGGTTGGCACACACTGTAGCTGGTATTTTGGCCCATTCCTCAATACAGATCTCCTCTAGAGCAGTGATGTTTTGTGGCAACACAGACTTTCAACTCCCTCCCTTAAAATCTCACGATACATGGCCCCATTAATTCTTCCCGTAACACGGCTCAGTTGTCCTGTCCATTTTGCAGAAAAACAGCCCCAAAGCATGAGGTTTTCACCCCCATGCTTCACAGTAGGTATGGCACAACTCAGAATTCTTCTTCCTCCAAATATGACGAGTTGAGTTTTTACCAAAAAGTTCTATTTTGGTTTCATCTGACCACATGATAGTCTCCCAATCCTCTTCTGGATCATCCATATGCTCTCTGGCAAACTTCAGACGGGCCTGGACATGTACTGGCTTAAGCAGGGGGACACGCCTGGCACTGCAGGATCTGACTCCCTCTCGCCATAGTGTGTTACAGATGGTAGCCTTGTTACTTTGGTCCCAGCTCTCTGCAAGTCATTCATCAGGTCCCTCCGTGTAGTTCTGGGATTTTTGCTCACCGTTCTCATGATTCTCCGGAAGAAGCAAACCAATATTTGCCCACAAGTTCTTCTCTGTACATCACACAAATGCTCCTCAACAAATCTAAATTGGCAAAAAACGATGTAGAAAAATCTGTGTTGGTTTCATTAATTTACAATATGGGGACTTCAGATGGCAGCACAGCATATTAAAAGCTTTCAAAAGCTGTAGCACCAATTAATCAACAACAGTGATTATTAGCAGTCCAAATCCAGATATATCCTGTATATCCCTTTATAAACCAGTATAACTGTGCAGTTTATACTGCAGTTTATACACTGATCATTATACCATGTCCAAAAGCTTTAAGTACAAAACATTTCGCTAATGTAAAATATATCACTTCTTAAAATTATCATTACATTTTAACTATGAGAAACTAACCACTCTGAACATGTTTTCTTTTTCTGTACTGATGTACAGCTAGCACATTCATCAACAACAAAGAAACTACAGGGGTTAGACAATGAACCTGAAACACCTGTCATTTTAGTGTGGGAGGTTTCATGGCTAGGAGGTGTAGGTTCTGGGTCTCTCCAGATTCAGATCACTGAAACAAAACAACATAATAACAATTTGAACACATCGAACGTAATTCATGATGTAATTTCTACATGCTTTATTGCAGCAGATTGGATTTTGGTACCTCCTATTTCTTCCCTTTCTCTCTCCAGTAAGCCTTCCTTGCCTGCCACTGCGCATCCTTCTCCTGCAGGCGTTCCTCAGGCGTTCATCTGGCCGTAGTAGTCCGCCACAAGGAAAAATTTTCCCTGCAGGGGGGTCGGACAGTGCTGTTTGGAAAAAAAAGTTCACACCCATAAAGGGCTTTATCTGTAAGGATGTTCTAGATCCAGACAATCATGATCCTGTGAATAAACTGTCTTACTTCCAAAGCAGTATTTGTCTTCATGCTGTTTCATGATGGTCTGGACCTCCTGGATCTCCTTCTGGTATCTCTCCCTCATCTTCTTGCTAACCCACTGCCTCACTTGACTTGTCATGTTCAGGAATCTGGGCCTCTTTTTGGTGCCGGCATTCTTACAGCTCTTCTCTGGAGCTGGAACTTCCTCTTCTGGGCGGAGCTTTGGCTCTGGGGACACCTTGATCTCTGTGCCAGGGCCCTCCAACGGAGCCGGTAATGGGCCGGCGGCATTTGGAGGGAAATGATCGTGGAGAGAGAATTCGTCCTCTTCAGTGTCCAGGATCGGTACCAGTGGCTTTACCTTGATGACCAGAGGTTGACTGGTGGGACGACTGGACTGTAGGTGTTTCAATATGGAGGTCGAGTTCTGGTCAGACGCTATAAGAGGCTTTACAGTGATTACCTCTGCTTTTTTAGGACCAGAGCTACCACCCTGATCCTGATAGAGTTGGAAGGCTTTTCTAAGGTCCTCCATGATGGATTTCACCTCTGGAGGATCTACAACAAAACTGTTTTATCAATAATCAATAATAAATAAAAACACAGATTTAGAACCCAGACGACACAGTGCAGCTGGAGAAACAAAAAAATTTTAATTACCTCAAAAGTTCGTCAAGATCGTCAAGTTCGTCAAGTTCGGTTTTTTTTGCAGTCATACGTAGAGTTAATGTGAGAAGTTACTGGCGTGAGTGAAAAATGCTGCATGAGCAGGTTATCATTACGGAAATGCAAACTAGAAGTTTTAACACTAGAAGAGATTGTAAAACTACTGTATATACGATAAAAATGTGATCGGTAATAAAAGCAGTTTAAAACGTAAAGAACTGATTAACCATGTGCACACTATGCCACATCATCTCTCTGAACATTTCACACCTAATGATTGAGATAGGACATACGGCGACTCTGAGCTTTCCTCAATTATCCCTTGACCAGTCCGCGAGTGGAAAATCGGGGCTACATTTCGTGTAGTGTGAACTTTGCATTAGTGGAAGAGCTGACCAAGGCAGAATGCTGATGGACTAAAGAGCAAGTGATCAACAAAATCAAGAAGCTAAGGGATACAACATAGGAGTTGAGCTATGTTATCAAATATGTTTTTGTATGCATATTTCTGTATAAATATGTATACATATTTTAAATATGCATGCAAAGTTTGCTCTAGGCACTAGCCAGCCTTGTTAAGAATAGAAAAAATGGCATTTTTAAAAAGATCTGTTTCGAACACATGAATATGAGCTGTAAAATCTGTCCATATTTTACATGAGCATTCCTAATTAGTGTAGTCTTTTTTGGTATAATAGTGCATTGGAATAATTCAGTTACAGCTTTATACTATTTATAGAATACCACCTTAACTTTGACTTCAACTTGCCTTTAGAATACTCAGACACTAAAGAATATGCCTCCACCTCAGCTGTTGGGACCGAGACTTGACCAGAAAATGCTTTATTAATGAAAGTTTAGGAAAGAACCGAACAAGACTTAGACATCAACTGAGAGCTTGCCCCTGCCATGCCAGTCACATCCGCAGTTTGATTGGTAAGAAATGGAGTGGCATTTTTGTTACATGTAGTTAATATTATTTTACAAGCCAAAGGTTAATTTAGCAGTTTTAAAGCGTCAGTGTTTGCTGGACATATCTTGGGTATTTACTGTGTTGTGTGTGCCAACACTTACTAGGTTGAAATGGTAGCCTTGTTTAGATGTTAAACATATGAGTGCTTTAGTTTTATCTTGAGGTGTGCATGTTTTTTTCTTATTTACAGAGGCACACCAGTATTATAAGAACAACTGAAAGTCTTGTGTTGGATAGACAGTGCAATAAACGTGCGTGATATTTACATTTACACTGACAGCATTTAGCAGACGCCCTTATCCAGAGCGACTTACAATTAAATCAGTCTTACAATCCAAGCAATTGTGGGTTAACGGCCTTGCTCAAGGACCCAACAGAGGCAGCTTGGCAGAGGTGGGAGTTGAACCCTGGACCTTCTAGTCCATAGTCCAGTACCTTACCCGCTAGGCTACCACAGTTCACTGTCCACTCTGCACAACTGAGGTGGTGATTGTTGTGGCTGAATAACTTGTCTCAATGACATTTTTTACATTAAAATGTCTACAAAAATAAACTTTTGGGGTTAATATTATGTTTGCATGGTATTGCTTTTTTATTTTGTATTTTGTGCTCTTAACTTGTTTATTTTATTGGTGCTAGTGTTAGATTTGGCCATATAAAAAGCTTAATAATTAGTCCTCACTATGTTTGCTGTACTGAACAGGAAAATACCAGAAATATTATTAAAACTCAGTGCTTTATCTGTTATCTTGATGCTGTGAAATTTTGGATTTTCAACTCAGGCCTCTCCTGTGGTGGCCCATGAAGCGTTAACAGGAGTCACTCTGATTGGGGCAAACCAGCAAACATGAGTCCACTTGGACAGCACGCAGGTTGCACAGCACTCTTCCATTTCTTACCAATCCGATGCCCCACACCTCCAGTTTCTATTTTTAGCCAGTGGGAACACTTCCATGGCACTCCATTTCTTACCAATCAAACTGCGGATGTGACTGGCGTGGCAGGGGCAAACAGTCAGTTGAAGTCTTGTTCGGTTCTTTACTAAACTTTCATTAATTTTGTTTTGTGTATGACATCTCATAAAAACACAGGGCTATGGGAGAAGACAAAACTAAATAATTTTTCCAGTATAGTAAAATATTTCTCTACAAGTTGGACATTGTATAACTGTGTATGTGACAAATGAATCTGATTCTGTTCTGAATATTAAATATGGTCAGTGGTGTGAGATGTTCCAGTATTGGTTCCATCAGTAAATGAAGAATCACTAATCTGAGTTGATTTCATTTCCTCTTATGGATGATGATGATGATGATGATTAAGTAATACATGTTTGTTTTTGTGGTTATAAATGAATTGTACACGTGAAGCTTTCTTCAAATTCATCACTCCAGTCGTGCTTTTATCGATGCTTTATTCAGGAGAGAAAAGATCAAATGATGGACAGATTGAAGAGATTTAGATAATTTTTTATAATTTTTAATTTGATTGAAGAACAGTGTGTATGATAAGGATTCGTTATAATTAGTACTGAGAGCTAACAGGTTTTAGTGTTTGGGATATCATGCTAACCATAACCATAACCCTAACAGACAGAATTAATGAGATTACTGAAGCTGAGCTTCACACTCTTTATGTTTTATAAGCGATGTAGAGGGGAGTGCCATTAGTGCCGTTGTTCAGGTTCTTCGGGATACATGTGCAGCCTGCCTTCTGATATTCATCCAGAGCTTCCTTTCCCACCAGAACATAGATGTTGTTGATGGCATTAGATCCGCCCTTCTTGTACCACATATACACAGGATCTGCATTGGTTCCATCATTCAGGTCACAATTCAGCTTTGTGTATTGTTGTGCTTCATACTGTTTCTCCTCTTTGTCATTGAGAGACACCTGGAAATCACTGAAGGCATTCTCCCTTATTGTAGAATGGAGGTAGAACAGGAAGACTGCAGATCCTGGAGGATTCACACCACGGTTGGTGTCTTCATCAATACAGATGTAGCCTTTCTTAAACAAATCTGCATCTCCTACATATTCTATGGATTCTTCAAGGTCACAGATGTAGGACTGTTGTTGTCTCTTCACCCAGATGTAGATTGGCTTTCCAGAACCTGGGTACATAGAGATTCTGGTTAGAACACAATGTACGCACGCACGCACGCACGCACGCACGCACGCACGTACGCACACACACACACACACAGATGCTGGAAGCTGCTGAGTGTGTATATACTTTATCCTGTGAGTGTAATGTTCGATCTGGTTGGTCTGTACGTGTTTAATGTGCTGTTTTAACAGAACCAAATGTTTTATCCTTCTGTATTGAACAGAAACATTACAGTTCCATAAAACACGAAAATGAACAAAAAACAGTTTATGAACAGAAATATCATTGCTGTTACATCAAATCCCAGATCAAAGAAATATGCAAATGAACAACAGCTGCAGCCCAATACCCTGTACCAAGAGTAAAATATAAACAATTAATACTGATTACCGACACACTAAAAAAAGAACAAATTTTAGGAAAGCTCTGTGTTTGTTGTTGTAGTGAGTTACACAGTTTTGTTATATCAAAGCTGCGTGTGTGTGTGTGTGTGTGTGTGTGTGTAGTATGGAGATTTCTACAGTAGAAACATTTTGTTTTAGCTGCTTTATGCTGAAGTACTAAATCATGTTCATAGTAATAATAATAGAACATGGTGACGTGAAAGGCCATATTTAAACATAGTTACCAAATCTGTTCAGGTCACACCCGAGCCGCTCCCATCCATCTATGTAACTGGATATCTCATCCGTCAAGTTGTTGGTGATCTTCAGGTCAGTGATGGGGATGTCGTACACAGTGCTGCCACTCAGGCTCCACGTGGTAATGGTCTTGGCACTGGTTGCTATGGTCTTCACCAAGTTGTAGCCAACCTCTATAAGAGCCTTGCTCATTCTCTCATTGAAAGAGAACTGGATTCTGCTGATGGGCCTGTCTCCATCATCCTTATACCAGAGTGTGTCAGTGTTGTTCTCATCAAGATATCCACTGACTCTCTTGAAGTCCTGCTGCTGTAGCTGCTTTACCTCCATTGGATTGGTAGCAATCTGGATATCAGTGATGGGCTTTCCAGACATTTTGAGTGGTGCTGATCAAACTGAAGGATCTGGATCTGGTGGTGAGTAGATAAACAGAGAAATTCAGAAATGATGGACCTCATTCATGAAAGGTTTGTAAAAAGACGAACAAACAGTGAGTACATTACATGATAAATATACCTTCTCAAAAGCCGCATAAACATCAGATTTATTAGTAGAATGTGTGTACGTTAGTGAATACCAGTCATTCGCAAATTGGACGCATGCTCATTCCTCTATAATTAGTACACAATTACCATAATCCACACCCACAAATAACAAATGGTGACCGTATAACTAAGCCGTTGGACTGAGGAACACAGCAAACAGCCTCCAATGTGTCTCAGAAAAAGCAAAGAAAAAAGCTATTCTGATATCGAAGGCGATGTTTTATTGAACAAAATGAATGCAAATTGACTTTTTTTTGAGAGTCCATAGTGGTGTTTCAGGCCCTGAATAAAGCTGCTTGACAGCAAATTACATGCAGGCTATATGAATAAACCTACAGTCTTCTAGCCCTTCTGTTTTCTTACAGATGAGCCAATGATCTCTTATAACGCCACTCTCCTAACATCTGGGAGGTTTCCACCTGGCCACAGCATTCAGAAGATAACATTTCATATAACAAACTAATTGCACATTGACTGAATGGTAGTTCTTCTTATTTATACATCATTAGATCGTGCCTTGAGGCGGATGTCTGTACAGTCTGTAGCAGTGGCGTAAGTTTCATTTCAACTTTGGGGGGACACACTGCTCACACCACCCAACCTAACACATCATATGAGTATCGTATGTATTATATTAAATACGTCATAGGATATGCTACACAACAAGTGTTGGAAAATCGTATTTATATGCCAAGTAGGCCTATCATATCTTAATTATGAGGATATATTTACTATGAGTAAAGTTTAAATTGATATTAAGTCAAGTCAAGTCAGATTTATTTATATAGCGCTTTTTACAATGGAGCATTGTCTCAAAGCAACTTTACAAGTTTAGATTATCTCCTAATAACTACGTCCAATCCCAAATTGAGCAAGCCTAGGGCGACAGTGGCAAGGAAAAAACTCCCTAGTTCTAGGAAGAAACCATGGGAGGACCAAGACTCAAAAAGGGACCTGACCTTCTTGGGCGGCGTAGACGATAAATCTAAGAGCGAAACTAAAGTCATGGAGTCATGGTCGAATAAAAATGTGAATTATGCACAGTGGAGCTCCATCAGATGAACATCATGTGTGGGGCTGGAACTGCCGGAACACAGCTCGGAGAGAAAACAGAAAATGTAATTAGTTATTGATTAAGAGCACAGTGTTTATTAACAATCACTGATTGCCATGTCAATCACTGATGCCAAGTGTAGCATGAGACCCCGGCAGCATTAGCAATAGCAGCATAGATAGAAAGCTAGAAAGAGGAGAACTGGTAGGAAAACACAGCCAAGAGGGATCACATGAGACATTGGCAAAACCCCACGAGCGGCAGAAGAACAGCAACCCAACGTCTCTGATCACCATAAGACTCTTTGACTATGAACCCCCAGCTCTGCCCTTATTCTAAGGCAAGGATGCATGAGTCAAGATCACGAGGACCGAAGCCTAGTTTCAGCCAGACCGCCCACTCGACACTCCCGGCTAGCAAGACAAGGCAGGCAGGCCAGACATGACTCCAGACTCCGGCCCCAGCGACCCAAGCCATGCAACCTGGTCTAAATCTAGTCAAAAGCCTGCGTAAATAAGTATGTCTTTAGCCTAGACTTAATACTTTGGAGGGTGTCTGAATCTCGAACGAAAGTGGGAAGTTTATTCCATAGTTGGGGGGCCATGTATGAGAAAGCCTTTCCCCATGCTGTGACTTTTTTAATTCTAGGAACTAAAAGAAGTCCTGCACCCTGCGAACGAAGTAAGACGAGTTGGATTGTAAAACTCTAAGAGGTCACTCAGATAATGTGGGGGCCAGGCCATGTAGAGCTTTATAAGTTATAAGAAGTATTTTGTAATCAATGCGGAATTTGACTGGTAACCAGTGCAGTGATGATAGAACAGGAGTGATATGATCAAATTTTCTAGTTCGAGTTAGCACTCGGGCAGCTGCAATCTGAACTAACTGAAGTTTATTTATAGATTTACTAGAGCATCCAGTAAGTAAAGCGTTACAGTAATCCAACCTTGAGGTTATAAACGCATGAACAAGTTTTTCTGCATCATTAAAAGAGAGGATATTTCTAAGTTTAGCGATATTACGCAATTGAAAGAAAGCAATTTGAGTGATGCTGCTAATGTGTGCATCAAAGGAGAGAGATCTGAATCAAAATGTGACCCCTAAGTTTTTTACAGATGGACTGGGCAATACTGTACAGCCATCTAGATTTAGGATAGATGTAGCTAACCTGTCTCTCACAGCCTTGGGTCCCACTAATAGCACCTCAGTTTTATCTGAGTTAAGTAAGAGAAAAATTAAATAACATCCAATCTTTTATTTCCTTTACACAGTCCTCGATTTTGTTGATTGTAAGGCTGTCATTAGGTTTGGCTGATATGTACAGCTGTGTATCATCTGCATAGCAGTGGGAAATTAATGCCATGTTTACGAATAACTGAGAGCCTAGTGGCAGCATGTACAGAGAGAATAAAAGCGGGGCAAGCACTGACCCCTGAGGCACGCCATACTCAACCACTTTTGAGAGCTTAGATCTTAGATATATTTATATGAACAAACTGGTACCGGTCAGTTAAGTAGGATTTAAACTAAGAAAGTGCTGATCCCTTAATACCTACAGTATTTTCTAGTCTGTTTTAGTTAAAACATCATGATCTATAGTGTCAAATGCTGCACTTAAAATCTAACAGAACAAGAAAAGAAACACATCCCTTATCTGAGGACATTAACAAGTCATTTAGTACCCTAAGTAATGCTGTTTCAGTACTATGATGGGGCCTGAAGCCAGACTGAAGTGTTTCATAAAATTTACTACAGAGCTGCTGATTGACGGCTTTTTCTAAGATTTTGGACAGAAACGGTTTTTAGATTTGAAATTGGTCTATAATTAGATATCACACAAGGGTCAAGATTGGGCTTTTTTAATCAGTGGTTTGATAACGGCAGACTTAAAGGATTTGGGCACATAAACCTAAGGTAAGGGATGAATTTAAAATAACTAACACTGGCTCTATAACACTAGGTAATACTTGTTTGAGTAGACGTGTAGGAATTGGATCTAACAAAACATGTTGATGACTTAGACGAGCTGATCAGTGCGGATAGTTCAGTATTAGTAATTGGGGTGGAAAAAAGATTCTAATCTTGATTTACGGCTAATTGAACAGATGTCTTCACTAGTGCTGCATCTGAAAGGTTGGCTGAACAGTTTGGTGATGTGATGAGCATTGAGTTTTATGCCTAATGTTTTCTATCTTATCATTAAAGAAAGTCATGAAATCATTACTGTTAAAATTACACAGAATGGGAGAGTCACTTTCTGTGGGGTTTTTTGTTAATTTGGAGACTGTATTAAAGAGAAATCTTGGATTATTCTTATTTTTCTCTATGATTGAAGAGAAGTATGCAGCTTTAGCTTTAGTCAGGGCATGCTTGTACTCTGCCATGCTGTCCCTCCAAGCAATCTTAAACACCTCCAATTTACTATGTCTCCACTTGCCTTTTTTTTTGCTCATTTTGTCTCTCATAGTTGAAGTGTACCTACGATGGAAATTACAGACCTCTCTCATCTTTCTAAGTAGGAAAACTTACACAATCAGAAGCTGACTAAATACTTTTTTGCCCCACTGTATGTGGATTAATGTGTGGTTCAACTATCACTCAAAAGAGGAGTGAAATTGATTTTTGTATTATTATTTATTTAAAGAATATTAAGTAGATTTATTCAAACGTAAAAAGGGTTTTAACTCTACCCTATGTCTAAATTCTTAACACCCCTGCATTCAGTACCTTATACATTCTCACATGGCAACAAGTTCTTTATCTGTTGCCTCATCTGTGATTATATTCCAGAATCCACATATCACTCATCATTATACATGATTCATTCATTCACTACCTTGGAACATAATCAACATTTAAAGCTGATAGCACGTACGATTTACTGGTTACTCAGAAACCTGACTTTAGTCAGATTTTAATCTCACCGCTAGTGGAGTTCATGGTTATTAAGGGCCGACCATTCTATTTACCGAGGGAATTTACAGCTGTTATAATCGTCGCTGTTTATATACCTCCGACCTCCAGCATCAAGTATAGAAATGACGCACTAAATGACCTGTATCTGCACATTAGCGAGCAGTAAACATCATACCCTGATGCTTTTCTCATCTTGGCTGGTGATTTCAACCATGCAGATCCAAGGAGTGTGTTTCCAAAGATGTTCAAACACATACACTTTCCAACAAGGGGAAACAATACATTGGACCAAGTCTACTCCACCATGAGAGGAGCTTACAAGGCTCTTCCCCTCCCCCACATTGGCACCTCAGATCACACCAGTGTCATGCTAATGCCTGCATACAGACCCCTGGTTAAAGTCACCAAACCGGTTTGCAGCAGATACGAGTGTGGCCGGACGGGTCGTCAGAGGCACTTCAGGACTGTTTCAACAACACAGATTGGATTATGTTCAAAGAAGCTGCTACCAACAACAACATAACAGATCTCCAGGAGTACTCGGATAATGTCTGTTCATACATCACTAAGTGTATTGATGACGTAACTGACCTCAAGACCATCACTGTTCGGGCAAACCAGAAGCCATGGCTGACGGAAGAGGTCTACAGGCTCCTGCGAGCCAGGAACAACGCCTTCAAAGCAGGAGATCAGGTGGGCCTGAGGACAGCCAGGAACAACCTGTCCCGTGGCATCAGGAAGGCTAAGAAACAGTACTCCAGGAAGATAGCTCATCGCTTCAGCGACAGCAGAGATACTCGGAGTCTGTGGTGGGGAATACAGACCATCACAGACTACAAACCAGCTCCACAGACCTGTGTCAGCACCACCTCCACGCTGAATGAGCTGAACGTCTTCTTTGCTCGGTTTGATGCACTCAACAACGTACCTGCACAGAAAGTCACTCCTCCTCCCGGCGACCACGTGCTGAAGCTGTCCCCGGACAGTGTGAGGCGGTCATTCAGCAGGATAAACGCCTGAAAAGCACCTGGTCCAGATAACATTCCAGGTCAGGTGCTGAGAAACTGTGCAGGGGAACTCACAGCTGTCTTTACGGACATCTTCAACATCTCGCTGAGCCAGGCCATCGTTCCCACCTGCTTCAAAGCTACCACCATCATCCCTGTTCCAAAGAAGGCATCGCCCTCCTGTCTAAATGACTACCGCCCGGTGGCACTCACAGCCATCCTGATGAAGTGCTTCGAACGGCTAGTCATGAAACATATCAAGTCCGTTCTTCCTGCATCTCTGGACCCCTTCCAGTTTGCATATCGGCCAAATCTTTCAACTGATGATGCTATCTCCACTGCCCTCCACACAGCCCTCACACATCTAGACTCCAACGACTCTTATGTTAGAATGCTGTTCATTGATTTCCACTCGGCATTCAACACCATCATCCCACAGCAGCTCATTCTCAAACTGGTCAGTCTGGGGCTGAACACCTCATTATGCAACTGGCTGTTAGACTTCCTGACCGGGAGATCGCAGGCAGTACGAGTCGGCAGGGACACATCCAGCACCATCACGCTGAACACGGGGGCATCCCAAGGATGTATGCTGAGCTCCCTACTATTCTGACTGCATACCATCATACAGCTCCAACTACTTCTTCAAGTTTGCGGACGACACGACTGTGTTGGGTCTCATCAGCAACAACGATGAGACAGACTACAGGAACGAGGTGAGCCGCCTGGCCCTGTGGTGCAAACACAACAATCTCTCTCTGAATGTGGATAAGACAAAGGAGATTGTTGTAGACTTCAGGAAGACTCACGCTCAGCATGCTCCTCTCACTATCAACGGTACTGCTGTGGAGAGGGTGAGCAGCACAAAGTTTCTGGGAGTGCATGTCTCAGAGGACCTGTGCCGGAGCAACAACACAGCGGCACTGGCAAAGAAGGCTCACCAGCGCCTCAACTTTCTCCGCAAGCTGAGAAGAGCTGGAGCAACAACCCCCATCATGTGCACCTTTTACAGGGGTGCCATCGAGAGCATCTTAACCAGCTGCATCACGGTGTGGTACGGCGCCTGGTCTGCGTCCTGCCGCAAGACCCTCCAGCGCATCGTGAGAGCAGCTGAGAAGATCATCGGCACCTCTTTCTCCTTGATCCATGACCTACACAGTGCCCGTCTGACTCGGAAAGCCCTCCGTATGGTGGCTGATCCTACTCACCCACTACACGGCTACTTCAGACTGCTTCCATCAGGGAGGAGACTGCAGAGTCTCCGGGCTAGAACCAGCAGACTGAGGGACAGCTCTGTTCATCAGGCAGTCAGGATTCTCAACTCTCTCCCTGCTCTGCCTCCTTTACATCTCTTACCCACTTAATAAACAATTCTCAAACACACGTACCACATAACACACAAACTCATACTGAACTCAATACCGGACTCTGCATCACTACGTTCTGCTTATGCACTCATCACTTTACATATCGATGTGCTCATTCATTTTGCATTACTGATTACATTTGCACCACTGTTGATTTATTTGCACTAGCCTTAACCCACTGCAGATGTCACTTTACTTCAACATCAGGAACTTTATACATACACTCGAATCACTACTTCAGATCCCAATGTCAGAGACGTTTTATCTCTATAAATGCATAGTGTAGTTATAATTTATTTAGTATTGTTATTGTATTTTAGCCATTGGAGACTTTGATGGTTTTTTTTATCTGAATGTTTAATGTTTATTGGTGCACCATGGGTCTGAGAGTAACAGAATGTCAATCCTCTTATGTCTTGCACATATTGTAGCTTTTGACAATAAAGTTAACTTTGACTTGACTTTTGACTTTGACTTGACTGATAAGAAGTGGGTGGATAGATATTTATGAACAATTCAGTTCAGAAAATACATTGTGCTGTTAGAAAGTAGAGATGAAGAGTCACATTTCACTTGCACAACCCAGAACAAAATCACAAAAAACAATAACCACAGTGAATATTCCACCTCTTACATTCTTTATCTTTTTATTTTATTTATTTTAATGTTTTAACCCCTGGACCACAAGTTTGATCATCCGGTCTAATCCAAGTTTCAGTAAGACAGAGATCATGTAAGCATTTCATTTCATTTACAATCACTGCTTTGTTTGTAAGTGATCTAATGTTAAGTAATCCTAGCTTTAGTCTAAGGTTGTTATTTCTATGGGAGCTATCTGTGTTTATACTAATGAGGTTATTAAAACAGACTTTTTGAGAGCGTTTACGTTTTGGGCAGATGACTGTATCAGACACAGTTTCAATAATGTGGGTTCTGGGTGACGGTGCATGGCTATAAGACTATGAGCAATGTTGCAGGAGATGATAGCAGCATCGTCCCGTCCAAAGGTTGTCCAATTATCTATAAACACTACGTTGTTTTCAGAGCACCACTTGGACAGCAGGCAGTTCAGCGACCATAGCTGCTGTAGGCTTGGTCGCACTTCATGTCTCTTTCGAACCATCTGTCTTCTCTGTACATAATATGAACATTTGTATCCTCAAAGGAGTGTCCCTTGTACTGTAGATGCAGATGTACAGCTGAGTCCTGAGTTTTTTGGTCTCTCCTATGTATATGTATGGATCTGAGTACTCGTGCATTGCACTGCATACACAATGTTGCTGAGTTTGTGCTTTGGAATGAACCAGTTTTTACTGAGGGTGTTGCTGGTTCTGAAGTGCACCATGGTATTAAACTTGGAGAGGATTCTTTTAAGTTTCTCAGACAGTCATGCTACATATGGGACACGATATGTTAGGGGATTGTGTTAGCCTAGCAGTTAAGGTGCTGGACTTTGGACTTTAAGGTCCAGGTTCAAATCCGACTTCTCCTAAGCTGCTACTGTTGGGTCCTTGAGCAAGACACCTAACCCAAAATTGCTTACATTGTAAGCCTGAACCAGTTGTAAATCGCTCTGGATAAGGTAGTCTGCTAAATGCTGTAAATATAAATGTGTCTTACAAACCATTTCACATTCTTCATTACACATGAATCACTCATTCACTACCTTCTGATTGCATGTATAATTTATTGGTTACTTTGAAGTCTGACTTCAATCAGATTTTTTATTCGACCATGACTCCATGACTTTAGTTTCACTCTTAGATTTATCATCATACCCGGGCCACTTAATGTCGATGTGAATACTTCACATTCTATTCGAACTTTGACTCCATGACTTTATTTTGCTCTTAGATTTATCATCTACGCCGCCCAAGGAGGTTGGGTCCCTTTTTGAGTCTTGGTCCTCCCAAGGTTTCTTCCTAGAACTAGGGAGTTTTTCCTTGCCACTGTCGCCCTAGGCTTGCTCAATTTGGGATTGGACGTAGTTATTAGGAGATAATCTAAACTTGTAAAGTTGCTTTGAGACAATGCTCCATTGTAAAAAGCGCTATTATAAATAAATCTGACTTGACTTGACTTGACTTGATTTTTAATCTCAGAATAATAAGTGTGTTTCTACGTTATACTGGACCTTCTAAAAAAAATTTGCATATTGTGATAAAGTTAATTCTTTTCCATAATGTAATGATAAAAATTAAACTTTCATATATTTTAGATTCATTTGCACACCAAACTGAAATATTTTCAAGTCTTTTATTGTTTTAATACTGATGATTTTGGCATACAGCTCATGAAAACCCAAAATCTCACAAAAATTAGCATGTTTCATCCGACCAAGAAAAGAAAAGTGTTTTTAATACACAAAAAAAGTCAGCGTTCAAGATTATTATTTTCCAGTTATGCACTCAATACTTGGTCGGGAATCCTTTTTGCAGAAAATGACTGCTTCAATGCGGAGTGGCATGGAGGCAATCAGCTTGTGGCACTGCTGAGGTGTTATGGAGGACCAGGATGCTTCGATAGCGGCCTTAAGCTCATCCAGAGTGTTGGGTCTTGCGTTCTCTCAACTTTCTCTTCACAATATCCCACAGATTCTCTATCGGGGGTTCAGGTCAGGAGAGTTGGCAGGCCAATTGAGCACAGTAATACATGGTCAGTAAACCATTTTACCAGTGGTTTTGGCACTGTGAGCAGGTGCCAGGTCGTGCTGAAAAAATGAACTCTTCATCTCCATTAAAAGCTCTTCAGGCAGATGGAAGCATTTGAGCATGAAGTGCTCCAAAATCTCCTGATAGCTAGATGCATTGCCTGCCCTTGATAAAACACAGTGGACCAACACCAGCAGCTGACATGGGCACCCCAGACCATCACTGGACTGTGGGTACTTGACACTGGACTTCAGACATTTTGGCATTTCCTTCTCCCCAGTCTTCCTCCAGACTCTGGCACCTTGATTTCCAAATGACATGCAAAAATTTGCTTTTCATCCGAAAAAAGTAGTACTTTGGACCACTGAGCAACAGTCCAGTGCTGCTTCTCTGTAGCCCAGGTCAGGCGCTTCTGCCGCCATTTCTGGTTCAAAAGTGGCTTGACCTGGGGGAATGCGGCACCTGTAGCCCATTTCCTGCACAAGCCTGTTGCACGGTGGCTCTGGAATCGGCCCTTCTCCACAAATCCTCCTCAGGGTCCGGTCACCTCTTCTCGTTGTGCAGCGATTTCTGTACACTTTTTCCTTCCCACAGACTTCCCACTGAGGTGCCTTGATACAGCACTCTGGGAAACAGCCTATTCGTTCAGAAATTTCTTTCTGTGTCTTACCCTCTTGCTTGAGGGTGTCAATGATGGCCTTCTGGACAGCAGTCAGGTCGGCAGTCTTACCCATGATTGCGGTTTTGAGTAATGATCCAGGCTGGGAGTTTTCAAAAGCCTCAGGAATCTTTTGCAGGTGTTTAGAGTTAATTCGTTGATTCAGATGATTAGGTTAATAGCTCGTTTAGAGAACCTTTTCATGATATGCTAATTTTGTGAGATATTAGTTTTGGGTTTTCATTTTGGGTTTTCATGAGCTGTATGCCAAAATCATCAGTATTAAAACAATAAAAGACTTGAAATATTTCAGTTGGTGTGCAATTAATTTAAAATATATGAAAGTTTAATTTTTATCATTACATTACGGAAAAGAATTAACTTTATCACAATATGCTAATTTTTTGAGAATGACCAGTATATGAACAACCCAGTTTAGAAAATGCATCGTCCTGTTAGAGAGAAGAGATAAAGATTTACCTTTCACCTGTACAAGTCAGAACCAGCTCAAATAAAACAAAACAACCACTTCCACTACATTATTTATCTTTTTATTTCATTATTTTTTTCCTATTCTAGCCCCTGGGCAGGGAGTGCATGAGCGCTACATCAGAGTTTCTTTGGAACTTTCACAGGTAAAAGTTTAATCAGAACTCCTTCATTTCTCTCTCTCTCTCTCTCTCTCTCTCTCTCTCTCTCTGAGCGGAAGTGAGTGTGTGTGAGCGTCGTTGCTGCGTTTGTTTGAGTGAGTTTTTCTAACTTTTCTTTCTCTCTTCGCTGTTTTTTTTGGCTGCTGGTTTATATAGTAACGTCAGTTTATTGTAGGAATGTAGTTGTAGTTAGGGGGGAGCGGGAGGTTTTCGTTTATATCCGCTGGTTGCCGGTTTTTTTGGCCGGTCGCCATGGCGGCGGGGGGGAAGACTAAGTATGAGCAACTCACTCGAAAACATGCGATTAAACTCGCACCTGACTTGAGGTGCTCTGTGGAGGATTGTGTCTTGGCCGTGGGAGATGTGGTGGAGTGCAGCAGTGTTTTAGCTGCAGCCAGAATGAATAAAGGAGTTGTTATTTTTCTGGACAGTGTTGAAAAAGTTCACACGGTAATTACGACTGGTGTTGTGGTTCAGGGACCGTTTATGCCTGTAATGCCCCTAGATTACCCCGCTAAGAAGATTACTTTGTCCAATGTCCCACCCTTCATGACTGATGAGGTGTTAATTGCAGAACTTTCCCGTTTTGGTGAAGTCATGTCACCTGTGAAAATGATTTCTTTGGGTGGTAAAAATCCTCGCACACGTCATGTTGTTTGTTATAGACGACAAGTTTATATGGTTTTGAAAAATGGCACAGAGGACCTAAATGTGAACTTTAAATTCAATATCAATGGTTTTGACTATGTTATTTATGCTACTACTGACCGCATGAAATGTTTTGGGTGTGGGCAGGAGGGGCACTTAAGGCGCTCCTGTCTTTTGGAGGCAGGTGAGGGCACGTCACGGGCCGCAGGCTCTTCATCTCTTGGAGATGGAGGGCACTCAGCTGATATAGTTGCAGGAGTGGAGGCTGTTCCTGAGCCTAATGCAGCTGGGGGTCCGGGTGGAGATGTTGAGTCCGGTGGTGCGGGAGAGGATGTGTTAGATTCTGGGGCTAATGCCACAGAGGGGTCTAGTGTTTCCGATAGTCAGGTACAGGTTGAGGAGGGGGGTGCAGTATCTAATACAGCTAGTCAGGAGAGTTCTGGACCTGATCTGCCTGAAACTGTTGCTGCTGCTAGTCAGGGGGAAAAGGTCAGTAATGCTGTTTTAGTGGAGAGAGAAAGTATGGAGTTTGATGCCACAACTGATGAAGCACTCTTTAGGGTGCCAGGAAAAAGGACACTGAAGCGGGCTAGAACTGGGAGAAGTGATGGGGGACCACAGGGTCTTTCCAGGAGTGAAAAGCGCAGAGATGCACTGGATAATGATTCAGGTACTTTAGAGGACTCTGACAGTGACATGTCAGAGCTAGGAAGTCAGTCAGGTTCATGTGAGGCTTACACCTTTGCGAAGATAAAAACGTTCCTTAACAAAACCAAGAATGTAAAAGGTGTGATAGTTGAGGATTATTTTCCTGACCCCAAATTGTTTATTCAGTCAGTTCGGCCATTGATGAAGAGTAAAGGTTCAGTAAGCAGGAGATTTACAGGTTGAATAAACTGTTGCTTAAACTGAAATTGGAGCTTAACAATGTTGATGGTTTTGAGACAACCTAGCCTCTTTCTGTTTCTCAACCTGTTGTGGCTCATGCTGCTGCCTTTCTTGTTTTCTCTTATGAGTAAAATAAAGGTGGGATCTTTAAACCTAAATGGGGCTCGCAACATACGGAAAAGAGCATTGGTTTACGAATTAGCAAAGCAGAAGGGTATTGATATTTTATTTGTTCAAGAAACGCATAGTGATCTTGTCAATGAGGTTGACTGGAGAAAAGAATGGGATGGGGAGATTGTTTTTAGCCATCTGACTTCATCTTCAGGGGGGGGTGGCTATTTTGTTTGCGAAAAAAATTTCTTCAAAAATTTCTCTTCCAATGTCTCTTGAAATTAGAACATGTGGTGCAAGGAAGGTGCTTGGATGGTTCTTGCTAAATTGGATCAAAATTTAAAACTGGTTTTGTGCAAATTGTATGCTCCTACTCTTGGTCCTGACAGGGTTCTCTTTATGAACACTGTTAATGATGCATTGCATAATATTTGTTCTGAAGATTTTTTGTTTATGGGGGGGGGGGGGGGATTTTAATTGCACTGAGGATGATGTTTTAGATAGAAACCATACTGAACCTCATGCTGCATCTCAGCGAATTCTTAGAGAGTCTCTGAAAGCATGTAGCTTGTGTGATGTATGGAGAGTCTTGAATAAGACTCTGAGGCAGTATACTTGGGCAAAGGTGAGGGATGGTTTTGTGTCTCCAGCCAGATTGGACCGGTTCTATTGTTTTAAACACCACCTTAATGTTTTTAAAAGTTGTGATATCACACCGGTTGGCTTTTCAGATCATAGCTTGGTTTCATGTTCTGTGTTTATTGCTAATATTAAATGTAAGAGTGCTTATTGGCACTTTAATGTCTCTTTGCTGTCTGACTCCAATTTTAGAAAAGTCTTTGAGACGTATTGGAATCATTTTAAAATGCAAAAGCAGTATTTTCAGAGTTTACATGAATGGTGGGATTGTGGGAAGGTAAATATAAGACAACTCTGTCAGCAATACACTTTCAACGTCTCAAGGTACATCACTCAGTCATTAAAGTCACTTGAGGCTGAAATTATTGAAATACAGCGACAGCTGCAGTTTACTGGGTCGGGCTGCAGTCCTGGAGTCCAGGACATCAGCCCTTAAGGACCTGCTGGGCATCAGGGCACAGGGGGCTTTGGTCAGATCGCGTTTTCAAAATCTAACGCAGATGGATGCCCCATCTCAGTTCTTTTTCAGCCTTGAGAAAAAGAATGGACAGAGCCGCTTTATTCATGCCCTGCGCTCGGAGGATGGACAGGATCTAACAGAGTCAGTTGAGATCAGGAAACGGGCTGTGCGGTTCTATTCAGAACTGTACAAAAGTGAGTACAAGCCGGATGCAGAGCTGGCTAATGGCTTCTTTGATGGAATGCCCAAGATCTCTAGAAACTCTAGAGAGGCTCTTGAAAGGCCGCTAGAGGAACATGAGCTTTATGTAGCTCTGCAGGGCATGAAGGGCGGAACCACTCCAGGCATAGATGGCCTACCTGTAGAATTTTATAAGGTCTTCTGGACTGAGCTTGGTGCTGATCTGTTAGCTGTCCTTAATGAGAGCCTGGATGAGGGCTGCTTACCTTTGAGCTGCAGACGGGCAATTATCACCTTGTTACCTAAAAAGGGCAACTTACAGGAGATGGATCAAGAACTGGAGGGGACCAGTGATGAGTCTCCTGTGCAACTGATTCTTAAGGTTTTCTCAAAAAAGTGCCTGGCTAATAGGTTATTAAAGAATGTGGATGGGGGGCGGGTCAACATTATGGACCAGACATTGCGCATCAGTGATGGACATGGGACCCATGGGGGACATCAGTGATGTTAATAGGACAACTGTGCTCTTAATCAAAACTAATTTACATTTTCTGTTTCTCTCCGAGATGTTGTTCGGCAGTTACCCGGCCCTACAACATGATGTACATCTGATGGAGCTCCCACTGTGCATAATTCACATTTTCCATTCGACCATGACTCCATGACTTTAGTTTCGCTCCTTAGATTTTATCATCATACCGGGCAACTTAATGTCGATGTGCATACTTCACATTCTATTCAAACTTTGACTTCCATGACTTTAGTTCGCTCTTAGATTTATCCATCGCGCGCCCAAGGAGGTTGGGTCCCTTTTTGAGTCTTGGTCCTCCCAAGGTTTCTTCCTAGAACTAGGGAGTTTTTCCTTGCCACTGTCGCCCTAGGCTTGCTCAATTTGAGATTGGACGTAGTTATTAGGAGATAATCTAAACCTGTAAAGTTGCTTTGAGACAATGCTCCATTGTAAAAAGCGCTATATAAATAAATCTGACTTGACTTGACTTGACATACTGTGTGCCTGGTACATCCATTAGAGACAATATTTTCTTGGTGCGGGATGTTTTGGACATTTCCAGGATTCGTAGGCTTGACTTCGGTCTTATTTCTCTAGACCAAGAAAAAGCGTTTGATAGAGTTGAACACCAGTATTTGTGGCAGACGTTAGAAGCCCTGGGCTTTGGCCCTGATTTTCTTAGAATGTTAAAAGTGTTGTACCAGGATGTTGAAAGTGTTTTAAAGATTAATGGGGGTCTGAGTGGGCCATTTAAAGCTTGTCGTGGCATACGTCAGGGGTGCGTTCTCTCTGGGATGCTATATGCCTTGGCCATTGAGCCACTGCTTAATAAGCTCCGCTCTAACATCGTTGGCCTTGATTTGGGACGGGGTGGACTATCTAGGCTTCAACTTTCGGCTTACGCAGATGACATTATAATAATTGTTAGTGAACAATCAGATGTTGACAAACTGATTGATATTGTGCAGGACTTTGGGTGTTTATCTGCAGCCAAAGTAAGCTGGGAAAAGAGCGAAGCTTTAGCAGTGGGGCAGTGGCCTGGGGGCTTGCTGCATTTACCAAGCAACATGGTTTGGAAAAGAGGGGGGCTGAAATATCTGGGTATTTTTTTGGGAGACGACGTGTTTCAGCAGAAAAACTGGGAGGGTACATTGGAGAAAATGACAGGCCGCCTTAAGAAATGGGAGTGGATCCATGGACAATTATCTTTTAGAGGAAGAGTCCTCGTAATCAACAATTTAGTTGCCTCAATGCTTTGGCACAGACTGTCTTGTGTGGAACCTCCTACTGGATTATTGGCACGTTTGCAAGCGTGTCTGGTGGATTTTTTCTGGGACCGTCTCCACTGGGTCCCACAGAGTGTGCTTTTACTGCCCAGGGAGGAGGGGGGGCAAGGGCTCGTCCACCTTTCCAGCAGAATGGCTACTTTTCGTCTGGAGTTCCTGCAGAATTATCTGACTGGTAATACGGACCTAGTTTGGAGGGAAGTGGCTAACAGTATTCTGCACACTGTTGATGGACTGGGGCTGGATACAGCATTGTTTTTTATGGATCATAAGCTATTACACCTGAATGGATTATCTCTTTTCTATCGTGGAATTTTTAAGTTTTGGTCTCTTTTTCAACACCGTCGACTGGAACAGACCTCTCTCTACTGGCTGCTGGAGGAGCCTCTGATCAAAGGGGCTCGGTTAGATGTGTCGGCTGACGGGACCCTTGGTCTTTCGCACAGACTCTGTGCCTCAAAGACGGTTAAACTACTGACCTTGGTGGATCTGGCAGGACCGGACCTCAGTAATCATCATGCTGTTGCCTCATTGTTAGGGCAGAGATCTTCCCGGCATGCCAAGATCTTCCTGGACTTATTGAGCGGCAGGCTGTCTTTAGAGGACAAGTCCCTCCTGCAGGATTATGGGAGAGGCGATTTAACACCAGATGGAAAGGACCCTTTTCCAAAGACTGGTATAACACCTAACCTTGAACGTGTGTCGGGTCCGTTATTGTCTGTTTCGGAGTGCCAGGACTTGAATCTCCGCACTGTGTCAGGCCGGGTCTTATACAAATGTTGTGTGAAAGTTTTTAATAAGTCAATACTCAATGGAAGGCCTGATACGGCGTGGAGGGACAAGCTTGGAGTGGGCTTGGATAAACAGCCAGTGTGGAGGGTATTGTACAAGCCCCCTCTCACAAAAAGATCGGGCGATCTGCAGTGGAGAATTCTGCATGGTGTTGTAGCTGTTAATGCCTTTGTTTCGGTTATTAATCCAGAGGTCAGTGCTTTGTGTGTTTTTTGTGGTCTCAGAGAGACAGTTTTTCATTGTTTTTTGGAATGTCGGAGGCTAAAATCCCTTTTTGACGCTCTTGGTTTGATCTATCAGCGGGCTGGGGTTGATTTTAACCCTGTCGTTTTTATATTTGGGGCTGGATATAGTCAAAAAGAGAGAGTTAAGTGGCAGTTGCTTAATTTTTTTATCCGGCCAGGCAAAACTGGCTGTATATAACTCAAGGAAAAACAAAATGGAGGATAGATCAGGCCAAGAGGTGTTGCCACTGTTCTTAGCTCTTGTAGAGTTCAGGATCCGTTTTGAGTTTGGCTTTCATAAGCTCATGAATACCATTGAGATTTTTGAAATAGAATGGTGTTATAAGGATATTGTGTGTAGTGTGGAGGAAGGACAGCTAGTCTTGGCCAGACCCTGGAGCTGAGTATGTAAAGGGTCTTTTTACTTTCTTTTTACTGTCTTTGTCTTAAGTGTCTTAAGTTATTGTATTGTGTGTTTGAATTGTGTTTTTTTGTGCAATGATTGAATACAGTTGTTTTTTCAAAACTCAAACTCTCTCTCTCTCTCTCTCTCTCTGCACCGACCCCAATCTTCCTCTGGCTGAAGAATATCTGCTGTTCTCATACAGCAAACAACTGATTTCCATTCACTCACATTCCATATATGCTTAATCCAATTCAGGCTCTTAGGGGGTTCTAAGGGATACGTAAGTAGCTAGTGAAATTTCCTAGGAGAGAAAAACTAAATTCTTCAGCCATTCCAACAGTATTTCATATTATTTATTTGAAAGCAACACCTACATGCCTTTAATACATAGAAATTCTACAAATTTGTTCAATGTTGGATGGGGGCGGAGCTTAAGCCTCTTTCCACAAGTATGAGGTTCTTTTCATTAGACTTCTTAATACAGTTTAAAGAGTATTTTCTTAAAGGTGCATTGGGTTGAATTTGCCCCTAGTGGTGATCAAGGCAACGACAAAAACACTGAAACAATATACGAGAGTCATGTTTGTTTGATTTTTACAAACTTTATGCAAACTGTGACATGTGCGAAAGTTTACATAAAGTTTCCTTTCCGAACGATCCTCTCGTTTTATCATAAAGTGCTTAATGAATTCTATTGGTTAAAGTAAGCTGTTAGGAGATGTCCCTTATCCTAAGATCTGTTTTTGTTCTGCAGGTGGGTAAGAGTACGGAGGGACTGCTGCAGATGGATCATGATCTGAACTGTGACCTACAACAAGGTGAATAATAATTACTTATTATTTATGTTATATGTTACTTATTCTTTGTTACGTTATGTTAGTTATTTGTTGATGTTACCTTATGTTGCTGATGTATGTATTATTGATGTTATGTTACTTATTTATGTTACTTTTTATTTGTTACATTACATGATGTTACTTTTTATTTGTTTCATGTTACTTATGTTATGTTGTTACTTATTGTTATTTATGTTACTTACTTCTTACATTACTTTGTTACTTCTTATTTTACGTTTTATTAATGTTACATATGTTTGTTATTAATAAATAATATTATTATATCATCATATACTTTGTGAAATATAACCTGAATTTATATATAGCCTAAAATAATAATAATAATGCAAGAGTGGTCACAACGCCACCTTATTCATACGTGGGTCCTAGTTCGCTTCACCTTCGGGCGTACACTCCTCTGGTTATTGGGGCCCTGGAATAAAGTGAACCCACACACCAACTGATTGAACACAAAGATGCCTTATTTATTATTCTCCTCTCATCAGAAACCACATACACGTCTGCTCACACCACACGCCCGACTCCTCTCTCTTCAGCACACTCCATTCCACACCCAATCAAATAAAAGTCCTCTAAACATGTGTTCCATTACTCCCCTCCCCCACCCACAGAAGAAATGTCCTCATTTCTGAAACTCAACTGAACAATCCAAACAAATAAATAAATAAGCTGTAAAACACAGGAAGGGATGCAAGTCAAGTGGAGCCTACTAACCGCACAATCACATGAAAACACCCAAGTGAGCAGGCCACCACGACCACAACAGAAACTGTGAGAAAAACCGTAACATAGACCATACATTAAGAAAATACAAACCTAATCCCTAAGCCGAAACAGGGGGTTGCGAGTCCGCGCAGGAAGCGTTCGGCTCCCACGGCCCCCATCTGAACCGCACAACCCTGCCCCCCGAGTCAGAAACACCTGGCCCTTTGCTCCCGAATCTGTCGGTGCCTGCATGAAGCTGGTGCACACCGACGTGAGTCTGTGATAAGTCATGTCGGTCAGGTCACTCCAGGCATAGACCGTACAGTAGCCAGCAGGGATTGTCCTAGGTGGAAGAAAGCCTGAAGTGTCTTTTGTGAAGTCGGGCACCTAGTGAAATGGTTCTGCAAGGGCCGGCAGACATCCCACAATATGGGCTTCAATCAACCGGTTATAATTCCAACCTTAGGATGAGCCTAGGGCCGCTGTAAGGCACTCACCCAGTAGGTAACCGGGCGGAGAGTCGGGAGATTGACGACAACGATTCCAGTACCTCATAGGGACCTACCCACCGAGGTGCCAACTTATCATGGCGGTGGGCCGGATCATCCACCAGCACCCAATCCCCCGACTTGTATGGCGAAAACTTCAGCTTGCGATCGTAGTACTGACGCTGACGCTCTTGCGCCCTATCCATGAACTCCGTAGCGGATTTGTAGGCGCTGGCCAAACGCTGACGTAACTGGGCCGCGTACGCCGCTGGTGTACCATTAGAAGCCGTCGACACATGAGCACCCTGATCGAGCAGGTTGTCCAATGGCACGCGAGCCTCCCGCCCGTGAGCCAAAAAGAACGGTGTGTATCCTGTGCTAGAGTGAACCGTAGTATTGTACGCCAACGCCAGCTGCGGCAAGTGATCATCCCATTCTTGACCTAGGGCCACAAGATACTTAGCAAGTTGGTCCTTAAGCGTACGGTTAAACCGTTCAACCGCCCCATCACACTGGGCATGGTATGGCGACGTGCGAAGTTTACGAATTGAGAGCAAGTCACACAACCGTTTAACCAAGTCCGATTCGAATTGTCGCCCTTGATCGGAATGCAATGCGTCCGGGACACCATACTGGGGTATATAGTGCTCGAAAATGCAGCGCGCCACAGACACAGCCGTCTGATCACGTAGGGGATACAGACTGACAAGCTTTGTGTATAAGTCCATGAGGACCAAAACATAACGGTGACCCTTGGTGGACACCGGAAGCTCAGTTATGTCTGCTGCAACAATCTGAAATGGGTGCGTGGGCGTTATGGAAACCAGGGGCGCCTGCCGCCGAGGCACCGGAGAGCGCCGAGCTTGACAAGCAAGACAACGATTGCAGTGATCGGAGATAGAGGATGTCATATACGGCCAATAAAATGACCGCCGCGCCCTGTCAAGAGTCTTAGCAAACTCATAATGGCCCACAGCAGGATGCCCATGTACCTGATGAAGAATGTCAGGCACAAGTGACTGTGGAATCACCACTTGGGCAGAAGCCGAGGACCCAGCACGCCGCACTAACACCCCGTCAACCACGGCAAAACGATGAAACTGGGACCAAAGTTTCCATAGACACGAAGAAGTACCTTTTAGCTTCCACAACGGCGGGCGGCGACCCCCGGAGAGCCAAGCGAGAAGTACAGCCAACTCCGGGTCTTCGCGTTGCTTATCGCTAATGAGCCCGTCAGTTTGAATGTTGACAAGACTAACACACGACGTATCTCAAGGTGCGACAGGTGCACGATGCGACAGCCCAGACGGGACATTCAATGGAGTCTGAGTCGCTGCATCCGAGGATGTATGAACATGAGATGAGGCATCCAAATCACTCTCTGCCACCATCGATGGTCGACGAGACAAGGCATCGGCATTAAGATGTTTGGGCCCATCCCTGTGAACGATACACCAGTCGTAATGGTCCAGCTCCTTTGACCAGCGGGCCCTACGACCAGTGGGATCTCGGTCTAATGGCAGCTTCCGGAGCCCCACCAATGGTTTATGATCCGTAACAATAGTAAAAGGATGATAAGCAAGATAGTGACGAAAATGACGCACTGCCCACACGATGGCCCAAAGCTCGCGATCAAAAGTAGACCATTTCCGTTCAGTAACCGAGAGAAGATGACCAGCATATGCCACGACACGTTCAGTGCCATCAACAACCTGAGACAGCACAGCCCCCACTGCATGACAAGATGCATCAGTGTGCAGCAAGAATGGAAGCGAAAGATTCGGGAACGCCATAATGGGCAGTGACGTCAACGCATGTTTCAATTCCAGAAAAGCAGCATCAGCTTCAGCTGACCACTGAAAGGCAACCCCTTTATGGGTGAGCCGGTGTAAAGGGTCCGCAACACGTGCAAAACCCCGAATAAACCGCCTATAGTAGGAACAAAGTCCCAGAAACGCCCTGACCTGAGTCGCAGACTGAGGAACCGGCCAGGTAGCGACCTTCTCCATGTTTCCTGGATCTGGTTCAACCCCATTACCCGAAACTTTGTGGCCCAGGAATGTGACTGACGGACGAGCCAAATGGCATTTGTCAGGTCTCAGCTTCAGACCTGCCATGCGGAACCTTTGGAAAACATCACGCAAGTGCTGTATGTGATCAGTAAAATCCCGACTATAAACGATGATATCATCCAAATAAATAAGACAGATGGTCCAGTGGAGACCACGCAGAGCAAGCTCCATCAATCTCTGAAAGCTTGGTGGGGCATTGGAAAGGCCCATGGGCATTACACAAAACTGGTATAACCCTGTGCCTGTAGAAAACGCAGTCTTTTCTTTATCAGTCGGATGCAAGGGAATCTGCCAGTAACCCGTAGTTAAGTCAATGGTGCTGAAAATGCTGGCACCCGTAAGCTGGTCCAAAGTGTCATCCACCTGAGGGAGTGGATGCGAATCTTTGATGGTAATCGCGTTTAATTTGCGAAAGTCCACACAAAAGCGATGGGACCCATCCTTCTTTTTTACTAGCACCACTGGTGCTGACCACGGACTACATGACTCCTCAATAATGTCATTGTCCAACAGCACCCTCACTTCACGCTGCAAGAGAGACTGAGTCACAGCAGACGCTCTATGTGGACGAACCTTAATGGGTGCGGCATCACCTGTGCGAATACGATGCGTTACCAAGTTTGTGCATCCATAGTCGTGAACATGGGAGCTGAATATATCCGCAAAATCCCGAAGCAGAGTCTGGAGTTGCGCCTGTTGGTCTGTAGGTAAGCCTGTATCCACCGAAACATCAGGGATTTGCCCCCCAGACACGTCACTGCCTGACACCGACTCCACTAGGAGGGAATACTCATCACCTGGGCGACCCTCATGGCAAATAATTGTCCTATGGGGTGTTCCACTATCCAACTGGAACCGGACCCTACCGTGGGGTTTGAACCACCCTCACTACCGCCCTTTTCCATGCGTATGGTAGTCCAGAGTCCTAGCAATACCGACATCCTGTTACCAAGGACGAATACGGTCTCCAATCTACCCACAAAAGTTTCCCGAACCTGGAATGGAACCAAATAATCCGACACAGAAATTGGCACCACCATCTCAGAACATAGCCGGAATGCTAACCGGAACCGCAGACAACGAATGCCGCTGCAACCTGTACTGGCACCAGCGAAACAAAAAAACAGGCTGCGAAAGAGGTACGACAGTAATCCCGTAAACGTAGGTGCGCCTGACTCAAGTCAATCAAAACCTTATGTTTCACAAGAAACATCCCATCCCAATATTGCAGGGTAGTAGAGTAGCCCTTCGCTGCGCCTACATGAATAATGTATGAGTTAAGCCGGCGTCCCCTAACCGCAACTGGTGCTGAAACCGTTGCCCAGGACATTCCAGAAAGTGCCCAGTAACCGGATGAAGCAAGAACAAAAGATTTAGTGATCGGCTGAATCGCCAGCGGAGGGTAATTGACTTCCTGCAGTTGTCTGTGATAAGCGATAGGAGCCCGAACCAGTATAGACCTAAGGGCATGTAAGGCTGTAGTTGCAGATGTCCCAATTTGACAAATGGGGCGGGTAATACCCCTGACATTCAATAGTGTGTTTTGTGGACCATAGAAGGAGAATAAAAGCCGGCCCTGAGGTCCCTCCATAGACAGCTTCTAACAGTTTTTTCCTGCTCCACAGATCATGTGTAACATCGAATTTTACGAACGTGACGCCCCAGGAACCATGACGGGTCCCATGACGAACGAATCACCGTGCCGTACGGAGGATGCGTACGCCAACAAGGTGAGGAAGGGAAGAGCGGCGAGGAGCCGGGGAGGGGAAACGTGTCCGGGCTATACAACGAATCTAAGTGCCTAAACGGCGGTGTACGCTCCCCCTCGGACGTGATTGCCTGTTGCCGTTGTGGGTGATATCCCCCGGACGTGATATGCCGATGCTTGCGTCGGGTGTGGTTGATATCCCCCGGCAGAAAAGAAGAGGACGGCGAAGAAAACAAAAACGCGATCAGTTTACCAGACCTAGCTGATGAGTCGGGTCGCTATGTGTATGATCGTGTGTGTAATCGTCATTGTAGTTTACTGGTGAGCGAGTACGTCGTGGAGTGACCGTGTAAGGAGAGTCAGTGTAATGTACCTGGTCAGGGAAGTCAGAACTGTAGGTACGTCGTACAGGAGAAAACCATCATCCAGCAGAATAGGGACCACCCGCCGGTCCACGGCATCTGTCCCCACGGTCTGGAGACTGTCCCGAAACCCCTTTCTCACTGGACCTGAAAGCACCAAGATTGGAAGAAGCATAGTCATTAATCAATCCTGGATGTCTGCACAGAGCGCCAACCATCTCCCTTTGAAGATCCAGGAACTGTTGTCCAATGTCGTCCGCCAGCTGAGTTTGTGTACGGCGCATTGCCTGGAAATTCGCACGAACCTCGGCGATGACTGCGGTAAGTTCCCGGACAGCCGTTGAGTCTGATGCTTGGTGTGTATCCACCGTGACAGGCAGGACTGGAGCCGGGGATGCAACATTAATAGCAAGCAGTCCTCTCTCGCATTGGCTTGCTATATGCAAAGCCTCCTCCAGCGTGTGCGCGCCATGTTCATGCATCTTAAGCTGAAGAGTTGGGTCCAACCCAGTGAGAAAATGCTGAAATATTTCACAGTTCTTACCTTGTTGGTCATAATCTGGAAAGGCTTCAAGTACTAGAGTTGTGAGCTCTGTGACGTAGACTGCTAACGGTTCGTTCGGTTTGTGTGGACGAGCATTTAAGTATGTTTGAAATGTGGCTATGAACTGTAGTCTATTGAACCTAGGTTAGCTTTGACCGAAGCATAGTTCTTCTGCACGTCTGATGCCAATGTCTGAAAATAAGCAAATGCAGCACCGCTGAGTTTAGCAGGTAGCAGCTTAGCTTTATCCACCGGTGTAGGAGGCACAGCCAGTGCAACTTCAAAGCGTTGAACCCAGGTATGGAACGGTTCTGACCCGTCCCCAGAGAATGCATGGGGCAGGTCAATCCTAAATGGCAAAGTACAGGTAGTAGCAGGTAATGGATCCACCACTGGCCCACTGGCTTCCGGAAGCCTCATCACTGACAGGTTGTCGTCCTCCATTTTACAATGTGACGTGACCAATCGCGAGCGTGCGGGAAAATAAGCGGCAAAAAGTTAGTGACGTGAGCAGTGCATTCCGCAATCGACCTTAAGTACTTTGAAAAGTCACAATCCTGAGGCAAATGAAGCAAACAAAAGAAACAAGTCTTTGTACGTGTAACCAATCTTGCAGGGGAATAAATATAAGTACATACGTTCACAAGACGAAGTGGTAGAGGAGCAGCATCCGCGTTGTGTCCATCAACCAGGCAAAAGCGATGTACGAGGGGGAAAATATCAGTTCCAACGCCCAAAATGTGCGAAAAACAGCACACAAAAACAGACCAAAAAAAAGTAGAAGGCGCAAACGAACCTCCACGCTGCCACCCGTGCCACCAGTGTAAGAGTGGTCACGACGCCACCTTATTCATACGTGGGTCCTAGTTCGCTTCACCTTCGGGCGTACACTCCTCTGGTTATTGGGGCCCTGGAATAAAGTGAACCCACACACCAACTGATTGAACACAAAGATGCCTTATTTATTATTCTCCTCTCATCAGAAACCACATACACGTCTGCTCACACCACACGCCCGACTCCTCTCTCTTCAGCACACCTCCAGCCACACCCACAGTCAACATAAAAGTCCTCTAAACATGTGTTACAATAATAATAATAAAAAATATTATTATTATTATTATTGTTCTAATCTTAGTCAAACTAAGGTAATGTAACTTTTGGAAGCAAATGATTGTAATGATTCTGTGTGCTTTCTTCTCTCAAACTGAATCTGAATTATGTGGTCACTCATTAATGCAGATTTTAACCATCTTTGTATAGCATAAGCTAGTATTTTCTACCTTTAACTTTTAAACTGTTTGTTGTTTCTGCAAATAACATGAACAAAGAAAATAACAGCTGATACAAAGAAAAGATCTGCTCAAAAACGAGGAGTTTATTGATAGAGAAGATTTGTGATTAACGGAATCCTTTTCCTCTGCCACCAGGTGCCATCAACTCTCCGGGACATCAAACAGCTCTACGGAGCGTCAATCCTCCAGCGGGTCTATGGAGCATTCATCTGCAGATGTTGCTCTACGGAGCGTTCATGTGCTGACGTCCCTCTGGTTCCCACTACCACTGGTTTCCTCGAGCAGCTGGCTGTTGGAAATGAGGCTCATAACCTTCCTCATGAAGCGGATTACGTCTTCTCCAGCAGTCCCAGATTTCAACTGCAAGGATTTTGTGGTGGTCCAGCTCTTCTAAAAAGCATCTGGTGCAATTCCTGCTGCCTGATCTTATCCACCATTTCTGGCTCCAGGTCTTCACCTTCCACCTCAGCCATCTCCTCCTCAGGGCGTCCAGCAGCAGCAGCAGGCTCCACCTGAATCTCTTCCATGAAAGCCATAATTTTTTCCTTGAGTTCTTTTCTCTCCTCTTCGTTCTTTTTTCTCAGCTCTTCCAGCTCTTTGAATTTGCAAGATATCCTCTCTTTCTCCTCTGCCATGGCCTTCCTTTCTTTCTGCCACTTTTCCTGCTGGACCTTCAGGCTCTCCTCCAGCTCCCTGTGAGCCTGACACTCCTTCACCATCTTTTTCTCTACTTCTGTCAGTTTCTCTGCCATGGCATCCTTCTCCTTAACCACAAAGTCCTGCATCCCAAGGAGCTCCACTTTCACATTTTCCTCCAGCTTGGTGACCTTTTTGTTCAGTTGGTCCAGCAAGTACTGTGACCTTTTGGTCTCCTCATCTAACCGCTCCTCCAGGCACTTCCTGAGCCTCCTCTCCCACTGCAGCTCGATGTCCAGCTCAGTCACGGTCCTGCGTCTCTGCGGCCGTCTCCAGCACCGCAACCTGAACCGACCACCAGGCATTGTTGGGACTCGAATTTGCCCTGGAAGAAGCGAGCGTCGACCTGTTGCTTGAGCTGTCTGAGTGAAATGAGCCTGACCAGCCCGGCGTGCACTCTTATATACTGTCTGGTATCTGTGATGTCATAAGAGACCTGTATGACATCATAAACGGCGCGCTCAGAGGCTGTGAGGCCAACGCGCCTAGTAAATGGCATTAATAAAGTAACAAAGCACCTGTTTCTGCCTTATCTGCTCTTTTTCTCGTTTTGTCCCTTATTTTGTAGCCATAAAAATATCGAATTAAAAAGTGGCTGGTTTCAATAAAACAGTCCATCCCAGGTCTGCTGTAACATTCAGTGCATAAGCAGGTACCTCAGACTGTTACACTTCTACTAAACTTCACACACAGACATATATTTATTTATTAGGTACACCTGTTGAACTGCTCGGTAATGCAGATATCTAATCAGTCAATCGAATGGCAGCAACTCATTTAAGCATGTAGACATGATCAAACCAAACATTTCTTAATTCCTTAATGTAACATGTAACACGTTTATGTGTGTGTGTGTGTGTGTGTGTATATACACGTATATATATATATATCATATATATATATATATATATATATATATATATATATATGAACAGTCAAAAAAAAGATTTATCTATTTAAGTTGTTTCATAGTGCAAGACTCTGCTTTGGATGATTTCTTTATAAGTTGAGTGATACATTAAATCAGATCAGAAAATGCATGATGTAGTATTTGTGTCTAACAGTATATTTTAAGATAGCCATGTCACAATTATTCAACCCCTATATAATATTGTTGTTTTTAAAGCTTTCTGTCAGTTTTTATGGACTAAAGTGGAGTTGAAACAATTAAGCCTTTGAGAACTCTATAATGATCCTTCATTTGCTTCAGCTATTATGCATATACAGTGCCTTGCAAAAGTATTCAGCCCCCTTTGAACTTTTCAACCTTTTGCAACATTTCAGGCTTTAAACATAAAGATATGAAATTGTAATTTTTTGTGAAGAATCAACAACAAATGGGACACAATCGTGAAGTGGAACAAGATTTATTGGATATTTTAAACTTTTATTAGTTTACCCCACCCATGAAGGAATTCAAGGTGAGTTGCAATCATGGGAAAGACAAAGGAGCTTCCACAAAAGTTGAGAGAGAAGGTTATTTCATTGCACCTAAAGGGCCTTGGGTATAAGAAGATTTCCAAAACATATAACATCCCAAGAGACACCATTGGGAGCATTATAAGGAATTTTAAAACTTAAGGAACAGCTTCAAACCTGCCTGGCCGTGGAAGAACATGCAAAATTTCATAGAGGGCCCTTAGCAACTTAGTCAGGACAACAAAGAAAAACCCCCATGTGAGTGCAAGACACCTACAGGATGACCTGATGAAGGCTGGAACAAGTGCTTCCGGAGCAACTATAAGACGTGCACTGAATAAACGAGAACTTCATGGCTGAACTCAAAATACACCTCTGAAATACTAAAAGTACAATTACTCTTTATTTATTTTTAATTGCTTTCATTTACTCCTCTTTAGATAGTTCTGTATTTGTGCAGTATATTGTCACGCCGACTGCAGTTCTCGCCCGAATTTTAGGGCCCTCTGTTTCCGGCCGGGCAGCCATTTTAGCCAGTATTTAAGATGACAGCTAATGCTACCCATTGTGAGGTCTTGTTCGCTTCAGCGTCAGTTCCGAGCGTCTACATATCACTCTTGCTAGTTATCCGTATCTTGTGTATGATCGTTGCCTGGTTTATTAGGATCTTGAGTCGGATTGCCCCTTTGGATTTGATTGCCTGGATCGCATGTGTCGGAGTTCGTGTAAAGTTATTACTGCCGTCTATCTGCCGCACGTGTGTGAATAAACCTGCATCTGGTTCCTACCTGTGCCTCAGTGCCTTCATTACAGAAGACCTCGCCCCCAATATGGAACCAGCGGGTTTTGAACAACGCCTGGCGTGTCAGAAACAGTGTTTGGAGGAGATCACCGCCCTTCTTCAAGGGTTAGTGGCCAGCGCTACACCCCTGCCACCTGATCCTCCCGAACCCACTGTTCCCGAACCTCAACCAACCTCGGAGAGCCTGGAAGCCCTTCGTTTGTCGTCATCAGCGGGTGCCCCGGTACCAGTAGCCCTCCCAGAAAGGTACGATGGTTCGTTGAACACTTGCAGAAGCTTTATGATGCAGTGCAGTTTATATATTGAACACCATCCTAGTCAGTTTCTTACCGATGCCAATCGCATTAATTTTGTCATGTCTCTGCTTACTGAGAGGGCGATGGAATGGGCTACGGCGTTGTGGATGCAGGGTAGTGAGGTACTTTGCTCTGAGACCCTGTTTTATGCACATTTTAAGGAGGTTTTTGACCACCCTCAGGCTGGACAGGACGTGGGGACTAGACTTTGCAATCTCCATCAAGGGAGACACCGTGCAGCTGATTATGTGGTAGAGTTCCGTACCGTCGCTGCCGATAGTGGGTGGAATGACCCACGCTACTCACAATGTTTAAACGGGGGTTACGTCCCGAACTGCAGGCTGAAATGGCAGTGAAAGGCTCATCTTTAACCCTGGACGCTTACATTAGAACCGCTATCGCTCTGGACAACATGGTAAGAGAAAGGAATAGCATTCGGGGACCAATCCAGGGTCAAACTTCTGTTTCATTGGGGAGACGGAACCAGAACAGATGGAACTTGACCGGGCCCACAGTACAGAAGAGGAACGGCAGAGATGGTTGAGGGGTCGACTGTGTCTCTACTGCGGGGTGCCCGGTCACAGGTGTTCCTCCTGTCCTCGACGACGCAGGTCATCTAAACCTACCGAGGTAAGCACCATGACACAACCCAGTGTAAATACCAAATGTATGCAAATCAAGGTGCAGCTGCTTTGGGGTTCAGCGTGTGCCTCTGTTACAGCACTCCTTGACTCCGGACAAGGTTGTGGTTGGAAACTTTATAAATCGAGACTTGGTGCACAGACTACGGATCCTGGCGATCAAGATCGACCCCCCCTGTTACACTTAAAGCAGTGGATGGTAGACTCTTGGGAGAAGGTGAGGTGACTAAACACACTATTGAACTTACAATTAAGACAGGATCTCCTTCTTCATTATCCCTGCTCCCAAGCATGACATTATCCTGGGATACCCCTGGCTTGTCCAGCATCAGCCCACCATCTCCTGGGGGTTGAAATGACATCCTCAGGTGGGGCGACACATGTGCTTCCGCCTGTGTGAGGCTACCGATCTACTCTAGTTGAGAGCCCCCAGGCCGGGAACGCCCCACTGATTCCTGACCGTTACGGTCACCTGGCAGGGGTATTCTCCAAAGGAGGAGCCAGCATACTTACTCCACACCGACCAGGAGACTGTGCTATAGACTTGCTTCCTGGTACTTCTCCACCTAGGAGTTGAATTTACCTCCTATCACGTTCAGAGACTGAAGCGCTTGAGAACTATGTGGAAGAGGCCTTGAAGCAAGGATATATACGTCCATCTACCTCCCCAGCAGTCGCAAGTTTCTTCTTCGTGCAGAAGAAGGATGGGGGTCTCCGACCCTGTATTGATTACCGTGGGTTGAATGCCATAACTGTAAAATACAAGTACCCACTGCCGTTGGTACCCACCTCTTTGGAACAACTTCGGGTGTCACGGTATTTACCAAATTCGATTTAAGAAGTGCTTATAATTTGATTCGGATTAGGGCGGGAGATGAGTGGAAGACTGCGTTCGTCACCACGAGAGGGCATTATGAGTACACGGTCATGCCCTACAGTCTGGCTAATGCGCCCTTCGTGTTTCAGGCTTTCTTTAACAATGTGCTACGAGACATGATCGACCGGTGGGTGATTGTGTATATTGATGACATTTTAATCTCCGCAAAGGACTTGAAGGAACATATCGTACAGGTGACACGGGTTTTAGAGAGCTTGAGAGAACACCACCTGTTCGTAAAAGGCCGAAAAATGTACATTTCATTCGCCCTCGGTGACCTTCTTGAGATATGTTATCGACCAGATGGGGGTGCTATGGAACACCACAAGGTCGAAGCAGTCGTAAAATGGCAAACACCCACTACAATAAAGGAATTACAGCGATTTTTGGGGTTTGCCAATTTCTACAGATGTTTTATTCGTGGTTTTAGCACCATTGCAGCGCCCCTCACCTTACTCAAGGGTAAGAACCACAAGTTAGAATGGTCTAGGGAGGTGGAGGGAGCGTTTCGTCTATTAAAAGCTTGGTTCGTAGCCGCCCCTATTCTAAAACACCCCAACCCCGAACTCCCCTTCGTGGTTGAGCTCGATGCTTCGCTAGTTAGCTAGCGAGCTAATATTTACCATCTAGTTTTCGCCAATGGCATAAAACTGGCTTAAGAAACAGTTAGTATTAATTATTCTTTTAACCTGAAATCACTGAAAAACGATAGATAGAAACAACCGTTACCTACCTGTTATCGCACGCGCTCCTCTGTTCTGTGGAAATTTCCAGAAGTCCAGCTCCAAAGGGGCGGGGCTGCGCTTTGAGGCTGTTGGATGTGACTGGTCCACACACCAGCATTTCATATTAATATATTATTTAATATACCACTAAAATGAATAAAGTTACCTTTGTTATTGACTTAAAATAATAACTTAAATAATGAGAATATCTCGAAATAATGACATGGAAAGTCACTTAATAATCAAAACAAATAGATTTTTTACGTGGCAAAAATAGGCTTCCATATAGGCAGTATGTTTTCTTTGCACCTTTATGTTGATAAGGAATGGCAATTTTTTTTCACATGTTTTATGTTACTTTATCTTAGTTGATGTTTATAAATTATAATAAACTTAATACATATTTAACCAGTCTATCTGTCTATCATATATATATATATATATATATATATATATATATATATATATATATATATAAAATGTATTTATTTATTCTTTTTTACATATAATATAGGTCAAGTAATTGCGTTTAATTGTAGATCATAACTAATCACAATGTTGATTCCATGACTTCTTTTCAATGTTGAATCACAGTTAAAACTTCAATCCAATAACAATGTTGATTTACAGTTGATTTATGGTCATCAACCAAAAACGACCAAAAAACCCCAAAATCAACATTGATTCAATGTTCCTTTGCTATCTGGGTCTGCATTGGATTTCCTGTTTGCGTCACAGAAACACCCGCTCACACCGTATCACAAAACAGCAATAATCCTTATAACAATGAAGCCAGAAATTTTGAGTTTACTTTATATGCTGTTTTTGTTTTTCAATTATCGGAGGAGACGCTTCATTGCAGGCGGTGGCATTCATTTTCCCTCAAGCAGTTTAATAAAGGTCTCCGTTTGCTCCTTGCTCCCTAAAACAAAACAAAAAAATGTTGTGCTTTTGCTTTTTGACATTTACCTATTCGAGTTTATAAATCCTTACATTTAAATAACGTATATTCCTCAGCCAACCGTTCCGATATCCCCAAGTTCCCCTCAGGCGCAATGCACCTCGGGATATGGTAGGTCGCGAAGGATACATCGGATGTATCCTTCGTTTTGAGGGAAAAGAAGGACGCATTTGTCGGCCGCATACGAAGGAGCCTTTGGAATGGGACAGCCTAGGCGCGGCGCTATGATGCAATCGGTCTTCAAATGCAGCCTTTGAAGGACGCAGCCCCTGAAATGGGATTCACCTAAACACTCCAGCATCACTGGCATGACTGGCCATGTCTGAGGGAAGGAGGTCAGACAGTGCTTATTATCAACCAGCACTCCAACAGCACCCCCTGCTGGTCCTGCCGTGGATCAGCTCCCAGTTTTATGAGCAGGATTACTAGATTTGTGTTAAAAAGTCAGTTCAAATCCCATTAAAGCCAGATCAGCCTAAAAGTGTGAAGCCTAAAAGCTGAACAGTGAACAAGCAGAGTTCCTTCACCAAAAATCCTACAAAATTTTCATCTGTTACACATATGGAAGGCCAGTATTGGTACATATTCCTAGATTAAAATATACCAGGGCAGATTTTTCAGATGAGCCTAGTTCTAGACAAAATTAAACTATGAAAGATGACTCCCCAGTGAAAGGTCTTTCTATACTAGCATTAGGACTGATCTGAATCTAATCATTATGAATTATCACTGGTGTTTCATTAGATATCGAGACGAGGCTGCTTAAGGTGACGTGCTTAAGCTCAAGTGATGCACCATGTACAGAGCTAATGCTGAAAATCATATAGCTAGAGAGATGATAGAAAAAGGTTGTAACGGTTCCACAATAAAGAGGGAACTGTATGAGGATAAATGTGGAGACTGTGGACACAGGAACTAAAAGAGGAACTCTGTCTAGATCTTTGTTGCTCCTCCACATCCACCTCACATGTTTAATATATGGATATATAAACATAAATACAGATTGATATAGATATACAGCACAAATAAATAAATAAATAAATATAAACGAAAATCAAAGCCTAAACACTGGGTACATTAGACTCCATTTATTTATGTGTTCAGAGGGAGTTACCTGTGATCTTGTTGTGATGACACCTCAGGAGTGGCTGAATTTCATCCAGCTTCTCCCAGGATCCATGACGGTGTACTAAGGTTTCAATCCTGAGCTCTGCAGACCTGTGATAGAACAGATCAGGATCAGGCATCCAATAAGAGCCTCATCATTTCTGATAGATGGTTGGGTTCTTACACTGTGGGGTAGCTGTAGATACTATGAATCTCCTTGGTGAAGGAAAACTGATCCTCATCAGGTAAGTCAGAACATAAAGCAGCATCGATAATACCAGGTAATCCAGGAAGATACTCCTTCCACCTGCATTAACACACAGTTCATACGGTTAGAACTTTTTACCTACTGGATTACAGGATTTCATTAAAGGAAATTAAATGAATACGATATTAAATGAAGAGAACATAAATGCTTCTGTGACTTGTGCTACAGAAGCCCTTTGGTGGCTTTCTTTCCCCTCACACGTTTGATGGTTTTATTCCTCTTCTGACCACTGTCAGGAGGTACTAACCCCTGCTGACAAGGAGCCTCCAAACAGCTCTGGCATTTGGGAGATGATCTGACCCAGCTGCCTAGCCATCACAGTTTGGCCCTTGTCACTGACACTCAGAGCCTTATGCTTTCACACTGCCAAATCTTCAGTGCTGGTTACAGAACATGTAGTGCTTGGAGCCCTGAGAGTTTGGGCTGCTCACCCATACACTGGCCAGATGGTCTTAATGCTTACTGGTAGAAATGTTTGGTTTTTTACATGTTCATACAGCTTTTAATTAGAGTTGTTTTACATCTTTTAAATATAGAAAACATGCTCGCCCTGCTCACAACGTAATAGGCTCAAGTAAAATCAAAAACATCTGTTTAGAGAAGAGTCAGCACTTCACTGCTGTTGAAGTGACACAAAAATACAAGTCTATACCTGTTCTGTGGCACTTTGGGCTGTTATACAGGCTACATGTCCAGCTCCTGCACAGTACGGTCTGCAGAAGCGTTTGGCTCCACCGGGGGGCAGCAGCTAATACAAACTGTAACCCACTGAACCAGTAACACCACTCTCTTACACTACGTCCTGTGCATAAATGATACAACACAATTACAAACATCCACACTCAGCTTTTAGCAACACATAAAAAAACATATACACATAAAACAGATCCCAGACACAGAAGCACCCAAAAATAAACAGACCATCGAGCCGCACTGTCCTGACAGGCAAGCTGAAGAAATTAGTATTTTGTAGTTATTGCCACAAAAATGTAGCAGTTTTCAGCTTATAACAGGCTGTTTGTCCTGAATATGAGAGAATAATATAATAAGACAAGCTTTTATGTTACTCTGCTACTGGAGCACCCTAGGGAGATCATGAATTTGCTTGCCGGCCACCGACACGCCATGCCCGGGGGCTTTTTTTGGCACCTTAGGCTAGGAATCCTCGGCAAATTAGCATAACATCGTCGGACAGAAATCGCCTACAGTGTAAAAACTGTCTATAAAATAGTTGTTTTTCCCTTAATTACACAATACATGAGCTTACAAATGAATATACAAAACAAATAAGAAGTCTGTTGAATTGGGATGTTAGAGGAAACACAAATAAACAGTTGGCATCGGCAGCTAGCAACCGCTAACAAACAACTAGCATCGGCAGCCAGCAATCGCTCGGAGAGTAAAAATAATCCTTCAAATAGGGTTTTTAAATCTTACATCGATTGATATTTGAGGTTCTAAGTAGAGCTTCACAATGATAAAAGAAGAAATCGCCACAAGAGACAAAAACAGACAAAAACATTTGAGCAGGGAATTTTTTGAAAACTGCATTTACACTCAAACATGATTTTTTCAGGTGATCAAAAGTTTAAAGACCATAGCTCATTAAAATGATGATGGCTTCATGAAAGGCATCCACTGTCTGGAACTGATGTCCATTTTTGTAAACTTCCCTTGCCATCCATCCCCAAATGTTCTCAATCAGATTTAGATCAGGGGAACATGCAGGATGGTCCAAAAGAGTGATGTTATTCTCCTGGAAGAAGTCCTTTGTCAGGCAGGCATTGTGAACTGCAGCATTGTCCTGTTGAAAAACCCAGTCAGTACCACACAGACAAGGGCCCTCAGTCATGAGGGACGCCCGCTGCAACATCTCCACATAGCCAGCTGTTGTTTGACGCCCCTGCACAACCTGAAGCTCCATTGTTCCATTGAAGGAAAACGCACCCCAAATCATGATGGCAATTTTTGCAATTTTTTAACTGGTCTTAAGATTTTGATCAGGAGTGCATTTGGTCAATAACAAAAGTCCAACTCAATACTCTGTAACATAACAGTAACAGAGGTCAAACGTTTCCTGTAAGTCTTCACCAGGTTGGCACACACTGTAGCTGGTATTTTGGCCCATTCCTCCATGCAGATCTCTAGAGTGATGTTTTGGGGCAACACAGACTTTCAACTCCCTCCACAAATGTCTATGGGGTTGAGGTCTGGAGACTGGCTAGGCCACTCCAGGACCTTGAAATGCTTTTTACAGAACCACTCCTTCATTGCTCGAGTGGTGTCAAGTCAAGTCAAGTCAAGTCAGATCTATTTATATAGCGCTTTTTACAATGGAGCATTTTCTCAAAGCAACTTTAGATTATCAAGTTTAGCAAAGCAAGTTTAGATTATCTCCTAATATCTACGTCCAATCCCAAATTGAGCAAGCCTAGGGCGACAGTGGCAAGGAAAAACTCCCTAGTTCTAGGAAGAAACCTTGGGAGGACCAAGACTCAAAAAGGGACCCAACCTCCTTGGGCGGCGTAGATGATAAATCTAAGAGCGAACTAAAGTCATGGAGTCAAAGTTTGAATAGAATGTGAAGTATGCACATCGACATTAAGTGGCCCGGGTATGATGATATAAATCTAAGAGCGAAACTAAAGTCATGGAGTCATGGTTGAATAAAATGTGAATTATGCACAGTGGAGCTCCATCAGATGAACATCATGTGTGGGACCGGAACTGCCGGAACACAGCTCGGAGAGAAAACAGAAAATGTAATTAGTTATTGATTAAGAGCACAGTGTCTATTAACAATCACTGATGCCATGTCAATCACTGATGCCAAGTGTTAGCATGAGACCCCGGCAGCATTAGCTATAGCAGCATAGCTAGAAAGCTAGAAAGAAGAGGAGAACTGGAAGGAAACACAGCCAAGAGGGATCACATGAGACATTGGCAACCCCACGAGCGGCAGAAGACAGCAACCCCAACGTCTCTGATCACCATAAGACTCTTTGACTATACTGGTGTGTTTGGGATCATTGTCATTGCCTTTTTACTTTGGTCCCAGTTTTCTGCAGGTCATTCATCAGGTCCCTCCGTGTAGTTTTCTGGGACTTTTGCTCACTGTTCTCATGATCATTTTGATCCCACGGTATGAGATCTTTGCTTGGAGCCCCAGATCGAGAGATTATCAAAGGTCTTGTATGTCTTCCATTTTCTTACAGTTGCTCCCACAGTTGATTTATTCAACCCAACCTGCTTGCCTATTGTAGATTCACACTTCCCAGCCTGGTGCAGGTCTACAATTTTCTTCCTGGTGTCCTTCGACGCTCTTTGGTCTTGGCCATGGTTGAGTTTGAGTGTTTGCGGCTGTGGACAGGTGTCTTTTATACAGATAACAAGGTCAAACAGGTTGCCATTAATACAGGTAACGAGTGGAGGACAGAAGAGCTCTTAAAGAAGAAGTTACAGGTCTGTGAGAGCCTATTCAAGTCAAGTCAGATCTATTTATATAGCGCTTTTTACAATGGAGCATTTTTCTCAAAGCAACTTTAGATTATCAAGTTTAGCAAAGCAAGTTTAGATTATCTCCTAATATCTACGTCCAATCCCCAAATTGAGCAAGCCTAGGGCGACAGTGGCAAGGAAAAAACTCCCTAGTTCTAGGAAGAAACCTTGGGAGGACCAAGACTCAAAAAGGGACCCAACCGCCTTGGGCGGCGTAGATGATAAATCTAAGAGCGAACTAAAGTCATGGAGTCAAAGTTTGAATAGAATGTGAAGTATGCACATCGACATTAAGTGGCCCGGGTATGGTGGGGCTGGAGCTGATGACGAAGCAGCTTGAGTGACGCTGCAGCGGATGAACATCATGTGTGGGGCCGGAACTGGAACTGGAACACAGCTCGGAGAAAACAGAAAATGTAATTAGTTATTGATTAAGAGCACAGTGTCTATTAACAATCACTGATGCCATGTGTAGCATGAGACCCCGACAGCATTAGCTATAGCAGCATAGCTAGAAAGAGAACTGGTAGGAAACACAGCCAAGAGGGATCACATGAGACATCGGCAACCCCACGGGAGGCAGAAGACAGCAACCCAACGTCTCTGATCACCATAAGACTCTTTGACTATGAACCCCCAGCTCTGCCCTTATTCTAAGGCAAGGATGCACAAGTCAAGATCAAGAGGACCGAAGCCCAGTTCAGCCAGACCGCTCACTCGACACTCCCGGCTAACGGACAAGGAAGGCAGGCCAGACATCACTCCAGACTCCGGCCCCAGTGACCCATCCCAGTCTAAATCTAGTCAAAAGCCTGCATAAATAAGTATGTCTATAGCCTAGACTTAAAATTTTGGAGTGTGTCTGAGTCTCGAACGAAAGTGGGTAGTTTATTCCATAGTTGGGGGGCCATGTATGAGAAAGCCTTTCCCCCTGCTGTGGAACTAAAAGAAGTCCTGCACTCTGGGAGCCAGAAATCTTGCTTGTTTGTTCGTGACCAAATACTTATTTTCCACCATGATCTACAATTAAATTCTACAATACATTTAAAAATCCTACAATGTGATTTCCTGGATTTTTTTTCTCATTTTGTCTCTCATAGTTGAAGTGTACCTATGATGAAAATTACAGACCTCTCTCATCTTTCTAATTAGGAGAACTTGCACAATCAGTGGCTGACTAAATACTTTTTTGCCCCACTGTATAATAGTTACATATATATAAATGTACTCTGACCTATTATTTCAGTCCTAACCCAAAACTGCCCCTGATTGCCATAGACACCGAAAGGTTAAAAGCCGTCACCTGTGTTGCTGCAGTTTTGTGCTCTTTCACACCTACAATGTAGTCGTTCTGGCCTGAGACACGAAAACATCGCTGCCATCTTCTACCTAGGAGACTAGAGAATAGTTAAGCCAAAAGATTGTTTGATTCATTGCATAAGTGCTCTTTATTACCACAAATAAACAAGTAAATAATAAAAGACACAAACCTTTTACTTGTGACCCCTTTGCTGAGCTGCTTGGACAGGCCTGCCTGAACACTGTTCAAGAATAACTTAAACTGGTTGCAGTCCTCAAGCAGCTGTTTATCTGTGCTGTACACATCTGTGCTCCCTGTATGGTACCTGATAAACCTTGAGACAGCTATGTGAACACACTCACCTCCTGTTTAGAACTGTCATATCCCAACTCTTCTTTCAGATACTTGGCAAAGCCTTGTAGCAGAGGATGGTCAATGGAGTGTTTTTTATATAATCCCAATTTGGCCATCTTCTCCCTCACTATGCCACTCTTATTTCCTTTTGCTTGCCTGCAATAAAGATGTTCTGATTATTAAATATGTTCAATCAAATAAGTACACTGTATGTATTATATAGTACATAAAGTGGAAAGACATGAAACAACAAGACTCACCCTCGGTAAAGTTCCCAAGAACTGTCGGACCCTGATGCACTCTCCGTTGTGGAGTGAGCGCTAGCTGCAGGTTCACTTCCTGTAGGCTCTGGAGCCGCAGAATGAGGGACTGCTGCAGCACGGACAGGGTGTCCATAGGGGGTGTTAACTACAACCAACCCCCTGTCCTCCAGCTCCTTAATCCATCTTAAGAATAATAATAAAAATGTATACATGAAAAATTTTCAATCGTTTCTTTATTTATTTTTTAATAATGGAAAAATTCTACATACATATAGACAATGACAAAGCCAATTAAAATAAAACTTTGCACAGTGAGTAAAAACTTCAGCCATACACCTACTAATAGGGTGCCAACTGTCCACGATACCTTGGATCACTCTCTAATGCAGCTGCTTTGACTTCAACTTGGCATCGTCTACAAACTTTTGGATCTCTGTGGCAGCAGAGTGCCTCATGCAGCTCCTCTTCAGGTGAACCGAGAGGCTCCAATGTGTTTCCTGCAGAATGGGCACAGGAGGTATGTCCTGTGGGATGCTTGACGATAAAAAAAGAAAACCACAAAAAAGGTAAATTTTATTGGCAGTAACAGAACTTACTGTACCTGCTTAATTTAAACTTTATTTGAGATCAATAAAGACATTTATTCTGCAAGATTAAATATGCGCCACAAGATCTAATCTGAACTTGGACTATAAAACAATCAATAAACAAGACCAAGTCAAACAGTAAAATTTATGTCATTAGTAACCTCTTAAACAAACAGTTACTAAACAATTTCACGTCAGATGAACAATAAGCAAAAGTACTTACTCTCCTTTAGAAGCCATCTTCATTTGAAATAAGTCAGATCTCTGGAACAATAAAACTCACCAGCCAAAGTTTGCCTTTAACAAAACAGGTGGTAATAGTTTCAAACCCTTGGGTTGGCCAGATTTATGCACCTGGGAACAAATGACACGCCCCCTCTCAAATGAACCAGTTATGCCCATTTGTCAGTATTAGCAAAACAATGGAATTGGCCCCAACCCCATGAAATAAGCATTATTTCTATTCAACCAACATCTTACATCAATATTTCTGTGAAAAATCTATATTTTAATAAGAGTAATGCTTATAAAGAATTCAATTTAAAACTTTACCCGTTGAGTAATAAATGTTACTGAATTTCAACAATGACAATTGGGATTTTAATATGTGTAATGCTAAGAAAGGCTTCTTTGCAAATAAACTCCACTTGATCTTAAATGCATTTAAGTGAACAAAAAAGGGTTATGACTTTGAACTATGAAACAGAGTAAGAAGCTGAGGACAACTGAGTGGCTGTGTCAGCTTCAGAGAATTTTGTTAGCATTATATTTTAGAACATAAATAATGTGTTTGCATATACATATGCATCTAAGTGCCAGATTAAGGTGTAATTTGGATTTTTTTTTACTGTTTTGAAAAACACACTACCTAAAAACAGAGTGGATTTAGAAAGAAGCAACTGAATTTAGATGTTTAAGTTGATAGCCTCCGTCTTGCATTACAATCATCTCACCCAAAAACCGGTGATTCTCACCTATCAAACAGGTCCATAACTGAAACGGCTCTCTTTAGAGAGGAGGAAGAAAGTCCCTCTGTTGCCAACACAATTTACCAAAGACACAGATATGTAAGAAACAATGTGTGTCTTATTTTGTTTGAAACATTAAGTCAACCCTAACTCCATTATTACTGACAATTTTTAAATGTAAAAAAAAAAAACATCTCTAAAATGTCTAAGTTTGAAACTTTTTTGTTAATGTTGTTGTGGGATAATTAGCACAAGCCTGCTTCAAATCGGACATTATTCAAGTACCTCCAAATACTCTGAAGCCGTGAGAGGAACACTTCAGTAGCAGATTCTCCATTTCTCACTGAAATGAGTGATGAACGTCTTTACATCTGGCTGTGAAACTGACCACAATCCTGTTACATAAAACTGCAGGTTACCTTTCACAGGCAGAAGCAATCTGCTCAAAATTGATTTTAAATTCTTACACAAACATCCAACATCAATGTATCTGTGTAAAATCTGTATTTTAATATGAGTAATGTTGATAAAGTACTCAGTTTAAAAAGATGTCAGTTGAATAATAAATTATTAATGAAAACAATTCATAGCCTGAGGGTACAAGCTGTATTTAAGTCAGCTTTGACCATTGTTAATTTAGGTTAAATCAACAAGCAGGGAGCAAAACCATTTCCATTCTGGCATCTAAGTTACAATGAAACCCGCCATCCTCGGTAAAGCTAAATATCTGATGCTGACTGATGCTGCGTCACCGATAGCTAATTACCTAGCTCACGTTAGCATACTAAGCTAAATAAGCTAGTGTCTATCAGCTTCACTGACAAATAAATCACTCCACTCCACACTTAACGTTTACACAATTTTATATAGCAATTTACCTTTATTTCTTACCTTATAAAGTAGGATATTCCAGACGTTCGGTCTTCTAATCGTCACCATGAGCTCCAGAAAGCGCGGCATCAAAAGCAGGTGTGGAAATAACTGGGTGAGGCTGTGAGGCACTAAACTCTCTTACAGATCACCCGCTCAGAGCCATTTCAGCACTGCAGGAGCTCAGAAACACCCAAATCAGCTCCCATCAACACAAAAGCATTTTCACAGGACATTTAACACTACAAACTGTGCTGTGTGTATAGTTTTATTACTGAACAGACAAACCACAGGTGAAATAAAATCACAGGTGTCATCCTGATAATCAAATCCAATCTAAACTCTGGAATACAGCTTTGGTAAGTTGGGTGAAACACAGCAGGTTATTCTGCCTGTAACTTTCTGAGGTGAGGAGAGATAAACACTGACATGGACAATCTGAATGGAGATAAAATCATAGAACATTTCCTGTAGAAGTGGAGATTATCCCAGGAAGCCTTTCCCAGGAAGCCAGTGTTAAGTAGCTAGAATGGTTGCTGCTATTATTTAAAAGGGGAGTTTTCTTCTTTTGTCTGGGAGAGTGTGACACCCACAAAGTGTTGTCACATTTGTGATATGTTCAGTGATTATATTCACGTATGTATGCACGTATGTATTTTCTTGTGAGTCTCTGCCATTTCTCTCCATTTCCTCACACTTCTTGCCTAGCAGGTATCCTCAACCAGTAACCCACTGAACCTTGTTCCTCTTCTCAATCTGTCACTGAATCACTAGTGGGAATCCGTTTGTCCAAATTCCTACTGACCAATCTGTAGTGCCCAGATAGGACTTTAGACTTTATACTTTACATTACTTTGTTACTTATTATTTATTATTTTACTTTTCATTAATGTTATGTATATGTTACACTCCCCCGGGTGCAGGGTCAGTGCGACGAGATTACTAAACCTGTAAACAGGGTGAAATAAAGGAGGACACAAGGAGCCATGGCTTCAGTTCACGAATGCCTCTCAAAGTTTGAGGCGTGGAGCCAACTCCCGCGTCACCGCTAAGCCTACCACAGCAACGCCTCCCCGTAGCGCCAAGGCAGAGACTCACAAGAAAATACATACGTGCATACATACGTGAATATAATCACTGAACATATCACAAATGTGACAACACTTTGTGGGTGTCACACTCTCCCAGACAAAAGAAGAAAACTCCCCTTTTAAATAATAGCAGCAACCATTCTAGCTACTTAACACTGAAGTACTTCAATGAACAGGTGCAACATAAGGGTATGCCACATAGGTATACGGGGCATAGGAGTGAGGTGCGCTGGTCGCCACTAGGAAGGGTGGGGCCACATGACCTAACGCACTACATGTACAAATGGGTGCTCTAGTGCATGTGCTGACAGCGTTAGCCCTGGGATAAGCACATAGTGACGGCTGGCCTAGTGTCTCATAGGTCAAAAACTGCTTTGGTCTTCTCTCTTTAGTGGACCTTCGATACTCAGTCGGTGTGTCAGGGACAGTGGGTGTTGACGCTCTCCCTAGTTTTGCCTCAGGTTCATGTAATGGCTCAGCATCAACGAGATCAGGCAATAACTCATCTCCCGATAGCTGGGTTGGCTCCCAGTTTCCTGGCTGAAGTTCATCCTGCCTCAGTTCTACTTCACCATCTCCCCCGCAAAAGGGATCCACCCCTACCTGTGTTACGGTTTCCTTAGTCAAAGTAGGTTTTTCCTGGTATACTCCATTTCCTCACACTTCTTGCCTAGCAGGTATCCTCAACCAGTAACCCACTGAACCTTGTTCCTCTTCTCAATCTGTCACTGAATCACTAGTGGGAATCCGTTTGTCCAAATTCCTACTGACCAATCTGCTTCTCTGTCTGGGTTGGGTCTTTGGTCGTAGTTTGGAGGGACCCGGAGGTGTAGTAATGGGCAGGTCATTCACCCCCAACAACAAATTCCGGTGCAGGGTTCTTGTCTTCCATTGGTCCCCTGTCTCTGGGGTAATGACATAAACTGGGTTACCTGCTACTTGCTCTTTCACCACGTATATGGTCCTTTCCCAATAGGATCTTAGTTTACCAGGGCCTCCACGCTCACCAAGGTTCCTCACAAGAACCCGGTCCCCAGGCTGCAGGACTACACCCTTCGCCTTTTGGTCGTAATAGAACTTGCCTCTAGCACTCGACTGCTGACTGTTTTCCTCAGCAATCTTGTATGCTTCACCCATCCTCCAGGACCATTGCTCAGCATATCCTTTAGATGTGATATGGTCTTCCTCTCCCATCACCCTGAACAACAGATCCACCGGCAAACGAGGGTGTCGGCCGTACATGAGGAAGTATGGAGAATATCCGGTGGACTCGTGCTTGGTGCAATTATATGCATGGATCACTTGGGGCAGGTGATCTTTCCACCTCTCTTTCTCCTTCTCTCCCAGTGTGCGCAACATTTGTAGTAGAGTCCGGTAGAATCTTTCGACCGGATTACTCTGAGGGTGGTAAGGGGACGTTCTGGAGTGACCTACCCCTGACAATCGCTGCAAGTTTCCAAATAGCTCATTTTCAAACTCTCGGCCTTGGTCATGGTGTAATTTAGTGGGGTACCCAAATCGAGGGATGAAATCATTCAAGATTCGTTCTGCTGCCGTTTGTCCAGATTTGTTATTCGTTGCGTAAGCCTGAGCAAATCTTGTGAAATGATCCACCACCACTAATATGAATTCGTAGCCTCCCCGACTACTCTCAAGATGAAGGTAATAAATGCAAACTAATTCAAGAGGTAAACTAGAGGTGATACCACGCATTGGGGAACGAACATGAGCAGCTGGCTTTTTCTGGGTAATACACGAACACCGCCGAGTGACATATGCCTCAATCTCTTTCTTCATATACGGCCAATAGAATCTTTCTCTTGCCAAGTGAAGGACCCGCTCAGTGCCGACATATGCCATGTCATCATGGAGATGCTTCATCACAATTTGTCTGTACTTCGTCGGGAGGACTAGTTGTTTCCGTTCCCTCGTGTGCCTATAGAGAACCCTGTTCTCTAGATGTAACCTCCTCCATTCATACAAGATTTTCCTGGCAGCTCCGCTCACACGGCTCCTCAAGTCACTAGTCAGGGCTGCATCGGTCTCTTTCAGTGTCATGACCGGCCTAATCGAGTCGTCTTCCCTCTGTACCTTCATCAGCTCATCATGACTGATGGATGGTAGGATTGTGTGCAACTGTGGTTGGGCATCTTTGGAGGCCAGTTCCAGAACAGCAATCCATGCCACATCCTTCTGCTCAGCAGCCTTACTTCCTCGCCAAGTTGTTCGCAACACCTCTGGGGACAATTCCTCCGTGCATTCCTGCATGTATCCATCGATATCGAGAGGAATACGCGACAGTGTGTCCGCATCGACCTTGACCTTTCCAGGTCGATATTTCACATTAAAACGAAAGTCTGCCAATTCCCCTACCCAACGATGACCAACAGCGTTAAGTTTGGAGGTGGACATTACATAAGTTAGGGGATTATTGTCCGTATATACCGTGAAATGTGGGGCATAGAACATGTAATCCCAGAACCTCTCACATATGGCCCACTTTAGAGCCAAGAACTCCAGTTTGCCACTATGCAGGTTATAGTTTTTCTCGGCTGATGTCAATGCCCTCGACCCATACGCTATCACACGTAACTGTCCATTTTGGCGCTGGTACAGAACAGCTCCGAGATCCTCCTCGGATGCATCAGTGTGCAACAAAAATGGCGAGTCGAAATCTGGGTAGCCTAACACTGGAGGTGTTATCAGCATATCGATAAGTCGTTCAAGTGTGGCTTTGTGTTCTGTAGTCCACTCTACAGGGGTTTTGGAGGCCAGTTGGGGACCTTTGGTCCTGCGCGTACTTGGTTGTGCTTGTGAGGCCCCCGTCCTCCCCTGAAGCAGTTGGAAGAGCGGTCTGGCGATCCGTGAAAAGTCTTGAATATAGGACCGATAGTAGCTAAGAAACCCCAGGAGTTTCCTTACTTCCCCCACAGTCTGTGGAATTTTGTCCTTTAGGCACCAGACAGCATCCAAATCCTTCGGGTCCATTCTTACCCCATCGGCCGAGACCAAACGACCCACATAACGGACCTCGTGCCGGAAGAGATCGCACTTCTCTGGCCTGAGCTTCACTCCATGGAGCTGAAGTGCCCTAAGCACTTTCCGAACCCCTTCCACATGCTCTTCAAAGGTCTTGGCATAACAGAGAACGTTGTCAAGGTACGGGATACAACACTCGTCTCTGAGGGTATCCAACATCTCCTCCATACTCCGCTGAAACACTGCTGGTGCGTTTGAGAGCCTGAATGAGATCCGGACCCATTTATAGAGACCCAAAGGTGTAATAAAAGCGGTGTAATGCCTTGAGCCCTTGGCCATGAAGCCCTGGTGATACGCCTTTCCTTGGTCCAAAATGCTGAACCATGAATAGCCACCCAGTGTGTTGATGAGATCCTCAATTCGGGGCAGAGGGTGTCTGTCAGGGATCGTCTTCTGGTTGAGAAGGCGATAATCTACACAGAGGCGAAGCGTTCCATCTTTCTTACGAACACAGACAATTGGAGCTGAGTATGGGGACTTTGATTTGACTATCCAGCCCTTTGCCAAAAGGTCTTGCATATATTCTTTCACTTCCCGAAACAATGGTTTTGGCACTGACGAATATGCCCGTTGTACTGGTATGTTGCCTTTAAGGTTTATGGACATCTGAAGGTTTGGAATGCACCTCACACTATCACTGTCCCTTGCGAAAGCTGCTGACTCCTCATACAACATCTGCTTAACTGCCTCTTGCTGCCTCTGGTCTAAGTGACTAATGTCAACTGGAGGATGCCACAACTGCGATGCAGAAGCCCCATTGGTGGGCGTGGATGCAGCCTGACGGACCTGCATATGGGGTGTCGGTTCTTTCGGGGTGGTAGTTTGGACAATCTTATCAATTTGCTGGATCATCCCAATGACTGATTTCCGTGTCAAGGTGACATCCTGCTTTGTGAGGTTACCCACTGGTACTACTACATATGGATCTTTCCGATTCTGAATCTCCAAAAGACCCTCGCCTATGTCCAGTTCAGCTGTACATTGCTACTATCAGGTTCAAACAGTACTACCGCTTCGTCTGGGTACCTGTTTGGTGGAAGCCTGCATTTCACCCAAGTCATCTGTCCCGCAGTCACCACGAAGTCCTGCGACCCAACCCGGAGATACTCTGGTGGAGTGATTGGCCTTTTGGTCTGTAAAAAATTCACTAGAGTCCTCGCTTCACTACTGGGGATTAACACAGCTGAGCTGAGTAAGTTGACTAATGTGGGTATCAGGCGCTCTGGCTGGCCATGAATAAGTTCCTCTAGCACATTGAACCCCAACAGAGGCCTCTCAAGTGGCAGGTGACTCACCAAGAAAGGGACATGAATAGACAAACTAGGGTCTTCTGTACCCGGAAGGTTGACGGTAACAGCAACCCAACCTTCGAATGGTATGGCGTCACCATTGATCGCATATACCTCCAACTTTCCTCCGTCCTCAAGAAGTTCCGTGAGTGGCCGAGTGTCATAACTAGGTAAGTATCTGTCTTTCCAATTTCGGCCAATAATGCTTACTTGAGCTCCAGTATCAAGCAGGGCAGCTACCGAAATCCCATTAAGATTGCATTGGATGATGGCTTTCTTCCCAATGAGCTTCACAACTGGTTCATTCTTCACAACTGGCAGCTTAGTTGCATCAGGGGAGGGAGTTAGGTTTCGATGGTGCCTCCTTTTAGAAGTAGAGCTTGGTTCCCCAGAAAGTGTCAGAACAGTAGAAGGGCCTTGTCCTCCTCTGTCATAGCCTTCAACATAAAAATCTCTGGAGTGGGACTCAGTTGCCCCGATCACTGGTGGTCCCTTGCCAATGATCGGCTCCCGTTTCCCTGATTTTCCCCTTTCCTGAGACAGCCAATAGCTCGGTGTCCCTCCCCATCGAAGATGAAACAGTGACTGCAGTGAGATATGCCCTTTTCAATACATTTCGAGCACCCAGATATCTTCTCCCTTCTCGACACAGGTGGCTTGTGCATGCGGCACTGGCAAACATGCTCTGAGGTGCCCTGTGTCTGGTGCCGCATTGAGTCGACTATGTTAGAGGGCGTCTATCCTGGCAGTTAGGTCTTTTAGAGTGTCTGCCTTACTCTTACTCTCATGTGCTGTGTTTTGTTTTGAGGAATCCAACTCAAGCTGAGCGCTGTGCGTCACCATCTGCTTAGACCGGGGTGTACTGCCTCACGTTGGCATAAGATCACTAGTGATCTTAGTTATCTGTCTCAAAATGGCCTCATCTGTCACCGTACTATCAGACAGGAGTGGCTTAAGTTCTCTACGAATGTCATTACATTTGTGATTTAGCCCTTGGTACACAGTGTGTAAGAAAACACCTTGGACTCTTTCAGAGCTATACCGTATCTCAGCATTAACCTGCTTCGACGCAAAGAGGACCTTTTGCTTCAGCCCTATAACCTTGTACAGGAACTGTTGTGGTGTCTCGGATTCACTCTGTTTTGTGCACATGAGCTCTTGAAGTAGTTCAGTGCTGTTCTTTTCCCCTAAGTGTGACTGGAGGAACAGTTTAAGTTCGACAATTGTCATGTCCTCTTTATTCATTAACATGTCTTTGAAGTTTACCCGGTTTCACTATCCTCAGTACACTCCGAATAATTTCTGCCTCACTAAAGCCCTCCTGAACACCCCCTTCGATCTGCTTACATATATTATTGTAAGTGATATCTGACCCGTGGTCACCAATTTGACCCGTCTGTATCTTAAACTCTCTCCGCTGCAAGCACGAGAGGTCCCTGAAGGAGACCAGCCTCTCGTGTGTTTTATATATATATATATATATATATATATATATATATATATATATATATATATATATGAGACGTCCTGCACTCGGCTGTGTGCAGGCTGCAGACACAGCACCCACAAGCCCTCCTTCTCATATCAGGAGACTTTAATCATGTTTCTCCATCTTCCACTCTGTCCACCTTCACGCAATATGTAACCTGCCACACCAGAGACAATAAAATACTGGACTTGTTTTATGCCAACACTAAGGAGGCTTATAACTCATCACCTCTTCCTCCCCTTGGAAGATCTGATCACAACCTGGTTCATCTTCTGCCTGTGTACAAACCACCTGTGCACAGAGAACCAGCAGTCACCCAGCACAGTGAAGAAATGGTCTAAGGAGACTCTGAAGGACTGTTTTGAAACAACGGTGTGGGAAGAACTGTGTGACCCTAATGGGGAGGACATTGACAATCTCACTCATTGCATCACGGATTATGTCAACTTCTGTGTGGAGAACACCGTTCCGACCAAGACTGTTCGGTGTTTCTCCAATACTAAGCCGTGGATAAACCCTGACATAAAGGCTCTCTTAAAAAGATAAAGAGGGCCTTCAGATCAGGTGATAAGGATGAGCTGAAAGCTGTGCAGAAAGAACTGAGAAGGAAGATCAGGGAGGGGAAAGCTGGCTACAGGAGGTAGCTGGAAGAAGAACTACAGCAGAATAATGTCAGTGGAGTTTGGAAAGGCCTAAAAACCATTTCTGGCCATAAGAAATCCGACTCCCAGGTGGTGGAGGACCAGAAGTGGGTGAACGAACTCAATTTGTTCTTCAACAGATTTGATCACTCACCTGTCCCTCCCCCTACACAGAGATCACGGCTGAATACCCCGTCTGTGGCACCACCAACATGCTGCCCTCCCCCGTCTCTCACACTCCTGGCCTTATCACAATCACCACCCACTGGTTCATCTGCTGGCAACTGTAACTTCCCATTCACACACTCCAACACCCAGCCCCCATGCTTCAATCTGTCCTTCACAACAGCCCAGGTGAGGAAGGAGCTGAAGAAAATCAAGGTGAAGAAAGCTGCGGGTCCAGATGGCATCAGTGCCAGGTTCCTCAAGTCCTGTGCGGACAGCTGTGCGGGGTGGTCGAGCACATGTTCAACCTGAGTCTGAAGCTGGGAAGAGTACCACTGCTGTGGAAAACATCTTGTGTGGTACCTGTGCCAAAAACACAGCACCCAAAGGACCTGAACAGCTACAGACCGGTGGCACTGACTTCACATTTGATGAAATAACTGGAGAGGCTGGTCCTTACCCATCTCCGCCCTTTGGTGAGCCCATCCATGGACCCTCTTCAGTTTGCATACCAGCCTGGCATTGGGGTGGATGATGCCATCAGCTATCTTTTACATAGAGCTCTTTCCCACCTGGAGAAACCTGGGAGCACTGTGAGAATCACCTTCTTCGATTTCTCCAGTGCTTTTAACACCATACAGCCGGGGCTCCTGAAGGACAAACTGGATCATGTTGGAGTGGACAGTCATCTCTCAAATTGGATACTGGACTACCTCACCAACTGACCACAGTATGTGAGGGCACGGGACTGCGTGTAATATGGTGGTCAGCAGCATAGGGGCCCCTCAGGGAACGGTCCTGGCACCGTTCCTCTTCACCCTGTACACGGCTGACTTCATGTACAGCTCACCGGACTGTCACCTCCAGAAGTTCTCTGATGACTCAGCAATTGTCGGTCTTATAAACAATGACAAGGACAGCGAGTACAGAGGACTAATTCAGGACTTTGTGGACTGGTGTCTGCTGAACCACCTCCAGTTAAACGTGGGGAAGACCAAAGAACTGGTAGGTGCAGACCCACTTTACCATCAGTGAACATCCAGGGAATGAACATTAAGAGAGTGGACTCTTATAAGTACCTGGGTGTTCATCTAAATAACAAACCGGATTGGTCAGTGAACACAACTGCACTTTATAAAAAAGGTCAGAGCAGACTCTACCTACTCAGGAGACTGAGGTCGTTTGGAGTGCGAGGGGAACTCCTGAGGACTTTCTTTGATACAGTGGTGGCATCAGTCATCTTTTACGGAGTGGTATGCTGGGGCAGCAGCATCTCTACAGCGGACAGGAAGAGACTTGATAAACTTATTAAGAGGGCCAGCTCTGTCCTGGGGAGCCCCTTAGACCCGGTGCAGGTGGTGGGAGAGAGAAGGATGTTAGCCAAGCTAGCATCCATGCTGGAGAACGACTCCCACCCCATGCATGAGACTTTGGAAGCACTGGGTAGCTCCTTCAGTGACAGGCTGCTTCACCCCAAATGTGGGAAGGAGCGCTATCACAGGTCCTTTCTTCCGGCTGCTGTAAGACTGTACAACCAGCACTGCTCCAAGCTAAGTCCATGTGTTAATCTTAAAAAGGGGGTTTCAGCGTTCAGACCCGGTTTTCTCAATTTCCCTCTGACTGTTGCAAAATTAACGACTTTCTTCCGCAGCCGGCCTGGCGCCAGAAAGACACCCCTGGAGAGTTACGACACCAAGAAACTATCAGCTTTTGTTTTAAGAGACAAACTTTAGTAATGGTATTAAACCTTTGTTGGGAACAGATTACCTTTGCCTGAAACTCTCAATTAGATAACCCATGATATTTGCTTCATAATAAGTCTAAACACCCATATATGTACTTCACTATTCCATAAAAAGAATGGATCAGGGATATTTTTTTCTTCATATCCACATATATAATCGAATGTATGCATGTTACTGATTTGTCATCTAATTTCTGTTACGGTACGCCATGATGCTGAGAGCTGGCAAACCGTTAAGGAATAAAACAATAAACAAATGTTTCTTTTTAATAATATATTATTTTATTCAGTGTTAGGACCCAAGTGCAGTTAGCTCCAGATGGAATTAGTGAACCAAAGTACATGATAAATGATAAGCCGTAATAAATAATAACCAAGCCTGCAGTTAATGCAGGACCTGGGACTCGAACCCCCGAACCCTAGTGTCAGAGACGAGTGTAATCACGGTTTGCCATGGCGTCAGACACTAGGACCCGGGAGGAAGAGCAGGGAAGCTGAACGGCAGACAAAGGAGACGCCTGAAGCGGACTCAAAATAAGGTTTAAACCATCTAAAAACTACGACGGAAACCAAAGCAAATAAGAGGCACACGCTGGTAAGCAGCGCGATCAAAAACGGACCTTTTTTAACGATTATTAACAAGATTAAAGCGCGGCGCGCGAACAGCGGTTCGCGCATGCGAAGAAAGGATCCGAGCGCTTCTAGCCCGAGCTCTGTTCGCTGGAGCTCGGCTGTGCCGGAAAAAGCCGAAGAGTACTGGAGGTGCGCGTGCGCAGTGCGACACCAGCACGTTCAGAGTTTGAGCGAGTGACTCTGAATCGAATCACTCGCGCTGAGATATCGGCAGAGGAAACTCATGGTCCTCCCGATTCCATGGGAGCATGAGACCAAGTCGAAAGCCTGCAAAGAGCATATCACGGTGCTCCCTGTACTAAAGGGAGCATGAGGCTGATGCGGGTCCCCCAGCAGGAACGTACCACGAATACTCCTGGCTGATCACTCACTGGAGTGTGGCACCAAAGCCGGGGAGAGCGCAGAAAGCACAAGCGCAGAAAAGCGCAGAAAAGCGGCCGAGGAGCGATCGCTGAAGCTGCTCGGAGGAAGACGCTTCCGGATGGCCTAACGTCACTCCAAAGCGCGAGAGAGCTTTCCCTTTCCTACCGAAAGCCCTGGCAATTACCTCAAGCGTCTTCGCTTTACTCAAGTCCCCCCCTTTGCGGGAAAACTTGTAACGTTGTCCCTGAAGGAAAAAGGATAAAGATCCGAGCAGCAAGAAAGCGATCAAAAAACTACAAACCGTAGTGAAAGGCAAACAGCAAGCAAGCAGTAGGCGAGGATGTGGCGCCTGTCAGTGGCAAAGCGTGCTCTTAAATAGCACTACTGACAGGTGCAATCACTTCCCAACACAATCACATTGCCAATCAGTAATGCCAACGTGAATACACTGGTATGTGGGGATTCCACATGATAACTGAGCCAGCAGTGGCCTCTACTGTCAGCTCAGGAGAATCCCGAGAAAAGTGGGGAGAGCAGACACTGCTGTGAAGGACCAACACTGGCCACTGACGGCCAAAGTGTAGGCCCTAACAATTTAAACTCTATGTGGTTAATGTTTTAGTATAATGATCATTTTTATACGTAATATGGTCCAGTTGTGCTATACCAATGGTTATGATTAGAGATAACAGCTGTTTTATCCATGTATCGATCGCTTGGGTTTAATACTTGTTTATACTTATAAAAGAACCGAAATGAAGTTGTTATTTAGAATGTACCATTTTCTACGTCTTGTATTAATCGTATTATTGTTTAGTTAAGCTTTAGCAAATGTATGTGCTGTAGTTAGAATGATTTAACGATGTTCTAGGTTACCAATTCAAGGTGCCTTTGATCATCTGAACCTTACAACGAAGTCTGCATCTAAACTTGTAACTTTGAGGATTTTTGGTTATTGTGTGATACTTTTAATCACTTTAGATATGTAGGAATATATTCATCCAAGTTAGAACGTCTGTGGCTCATATGGTGAAATAAGACACAACCACATAGGAGGGATTTACTGATGAGTCAGCTTCTCATTGGCTAAGTAAGGGCAACTCCTTGTGCACCCGCCTCCAGCCGCTTACGATCCGGAACATTCAAAAGCAACGCGGTCTGACCACGTGGTGAGCTAGCTTCAAGTCTCGTGTGTTTGTTTTGTTCTCTTTGTTCTTCAAGTCTTTTCTTTGTCTTTTAAAATTGCAGCACTTTTTGTTATTCGTTTTGCTCAAGTTTCCGCGTTTATTTTACGTTCAGTTTCCTGTGTCCAGCAGTCTTAAGTAGTTCGGTATTGCCGAATTAGAAGATAGTTAAAAGACCGACCAGCCAAGATCTCCTTCACTCTCGACTACATCGTAGATTCTAAGTTTTTAAGTCTGTTGAAGTTCATGGTGCTAGAAAAGCATCAACTCCACCTTTATCTGTGGACAAGATAAATTCAGAGTTGTACCCACGCAAGACGTCGAGTAATCGTGAGCCCGCAGCCTAAATTGGGAAGGACGCCATTTCAAGTCACCTCAAGTCAACGTGGTCAAACCATCGGCAAGAACCCAAAGAGCTAAGCCGCTAAAAGAGGCCTTGTCAGAGTTACGGGGTGCATCGAAAGACGGATGCCAAAGCTCCCCAAAATCGTGCCTTTGGACGGCTGGGCCAGGGTTGAATGCCCCGAACCACACGAGTGACCTTCCAGGCGAGTACCGTTTATGGCTTTTCTGGGTCCCTGATTCTCGTACCTTGCTTTGATCTTAAAACCACACTTCAACATAGACTTATCCACGTCTAAGTAGCTTCTACCATACTATTCACGTTCAACGTAATTTGTTTTAGTAATAACTCACTACGTCGTAACAAACTAGTTCATAACATCGACTCTAGGTAATTGTTGCTGTATAAGTTGCATACGGAGTCATCTTGGTTTTCTGATTTCAATATTGTGATATATGTACGTTTGCCATCATCCCCTAGTTTGGATACTGTGATATATGTACGTTTGCCATCATTTCCCGATCTTGATACTGTGATATATATGTTATTACATCAGATAGTCTGTTAGTATTGCCTTGTTTGTAGTTAATAAACTTGTTATAGCCTTTTGAACTTACCGTTTGGTGTGAGAGAGTTTTTTCATTCAACAAGGTCGAGAAATATACTTTGAATTCACTATTCAGACCTAGACTGATCAAGTTTGTTGTTCCCTTTTTAACTGGTTTCCGAATCTACCAGTCAATAAAACGATTCTGTGGTGCCCCGTTTTTATTTCTATTATTATTAAAAATTAATCCAATTAAAGTGTAGTCTTAGGTTTGCTACAATATCTATCTATCTATCTATCTATCTATCTATCTATCTATCTATCTATATATATATATATATATATATATATATACATACACACACACACACATATACATACATACATACACCTAGTCAAAAATATTCAACCCCCCCAAAAAGTTTTAAGGATTTATCTATTTAAGTTGTTTCAAATATCAAGACTTTGCTTTAGATGACTTCTTTATGAGTTGAACCATACATAAAATCAGAACAGAAAATGCATGATGTAGTATTTGTGTGTGACAATATATTTTCTTAAGATAGCCATGTCACAATTATTCAACCCCTATATAATATTGTTGTTTTTAAAGCTTTCTGGCAGTTTTTATGGACTAAAGTTGAGTTGAAACATAATTAAGCCTTTGAGAACTCTGTAATGATCCTTCATTTGCTTTAGCTATTATGCATATATAAACCCCACCCATGAAGGAATTCAAGGTGAGTTGCAATCATGGGAAAGACGAAGGAGCTTCCATAAAAGCTGAGAGAGATTATTTCATCGCACCTAAAGGGCATATGAAGATTTCCAAAAATATAACATCCCAAGAGACACCATTGGGAGCATTATAAGGAAGTTTAAAACTTATGGAACAGCTGCAAACCTGCCTGGCCGTGAAAGAACACGCAAAATTTCATAGAGGGCCCTTAGCAACTTAGTCAAGACATCTAAGAAAAACCCCCATGTGAGTGCAAGACACCTACAGGATGACCTGTGAAGGCTGGAACAAGTGCTTCCGGAGCAACTATAAGACGTGCACTGAATAAACGAGGACTTCATGGCTGGACTCAAAATACACCTCTGAAATATTAAAAGTACAATTACTTTTTAATTGCTTTCATCCACTCCACTTTAGATAAAAGTTCTGTATTTGTGCAGTATACAGTATGGTGCTCTTATATTGGCCGTGGCCTGCTGCCTGTCACGCTACCCGGCCGTGCCTACCGTATCTGCCGTCCCCCGGACCAATCAGGGGACCTCACGGCGATCGCACTGATCGCCTCCAGCTGTGAGGTCCCCTACTTAAACACGGACGGTTGAGACGGTAGACGCGGATCATTGACGTCATCGCCGCGTCCCAAACGCTCGTCGTCACCGCTCCCGGACGCTTCTCGTCCGTCCTCGCGTCCCTAACGCATTCCTAGGTTTGTTTTGCTTCCATGTTTCATTGCTTTTTTATATCCCTAAATAAAACCATGTTTGTTCAGTTAAACATGCGTTTGTCTCCTCCTCCTCCTCCCCTCGCCCTCGCCCGTTACAGAATGATCCGCCTGTAATGGAGACGGGCAGGTTCACCTGATGTTTTGTTTTCCCTCGACCGTTTCTACGGCGATCCTTGCCTCCTGCTGGCCATTTGTGTGCAGTGCAGGTCGTTCTTTGATATTTTCCCTTTTGACTCTGAGTTTGAGAAGGTTTCCTTTTTTTTGTTTCTCCACCTGGGAGGTGAAGCCCTGGGTTGGGCCACCCACATGTGGCCGGTGCTCTATTCCTGGAGGAGCTGGAGTTCGCTTTTAGCTCCTCCTGGGAAGCCCCGGGCATCGACGCTGTGGGTTCCAGCCCTGCAGAACAGTTCGCCGATGTCCGCTCTGCACTGGTTGGTAAGGTGCTGGATCCCCAGCTTACCACCAGCCGGACCGCCCTAACCAGGCGTCAAAAGCGATCTGCCTGCCGACAATTTCATTTTTAGTCGCTCTTGGTTTTTACCCGATCCTTCAGTTCCTAGCGTTCGTGTTTCCAAAACACGCCTCAGAACCCCTAGTTCCTGATTCCAATTGCTCTATAAACACGCCTCAGAAACCCCTAGTTCCTGGCGTTCCTGATTCCAATCGCTCTAAACACGCCTCAGAAACCCTAGTTCCTGGCGTTCCTGGATTCCAATCGCTCTAACAACACGCCCTCAAGAACCCCTAGTTCTCGATAGTGGGGTACCGCTCAGTCAGCTTCCTCGACACCGACACCCGCACTGCGTTCGTTTGGGACACGGATGGTCACATCACCCCCGCTCGTGCCCACTTGTGCCAGTGGCTGCCCCAGGGACATCTGCAGTTCCGGTGGCTGCCCCCAAGGACATCTGCAGTTCCGGGTGGCTGCCCCAAGACATCTGCAGTTCCGGTGGCTGCCCCCAAGGACATCTGCAGTTCCCGGTGGCTGCCCCCAGGGTGTCTGCAGTTCCGGTGGCTGCCTCCAGGGTGTCTGCAGTTCCGGTGCTTGCCCAAGGACATCTGCAGTTCCGGTGGCTGCCGGCCCCCAGGGTGTCTGCAGTTTCCGGTGGCTGCCTCCAGGGTGTCTGCTGTTCCGGTAGCTGCTCCCAGGGCCAGAAGCCTTTCTAAAGGCTCCATCCTCACCAGAAGCCTTTCTAAAGGTCCATCCTCATCAGAAGCCTTTCTAAAGGCTCCATCTTCATCAGAAGCCTTTCTAAAGGCTCCATCCTCATCAGAGGCCTTCCCAAAGGCCCGAGTCTCGTCAGAAGCCTTCCCAAAGGGCCCGAGTCTCGTCAGAAGCCTTCCCAAAGGACCCGAGCCTCGTCAGAAGGCCTTCCCAAAGGCCCGAGTCTCGTCAGAAGCCTTCCCAAAGGCCCCGAGTCTCGTCAGAAAGCCTGTCCAAAGGCTTCCATCCTCACCAGAAGCCTTTCTAAAGGCTCCATCCTCATCAGAAGCCTTCTAAAGGCTCCATCCTCACCAGAAGCCTTTCTAAAAGGCTCCATCCCTCACCAGAGAAGCCTTTCTAAAGGCTCCATCCTCACCAGTTCTAAAGACTCCATCCTCACCAGAAGCCTTTCTAAAGGCTCCATCCTCATCAGAGGCCTTCCCAAAGGCCCGAGTCTCGTCAGAAGCCTGTCCAAAGGCTCCATCCTCATCAGAAGCCTTTCTAAAGGCTCCATCCTCACCAGAAGCCTTTCTAAAGGCTCCATCCTCACCAGAAGCCTTTCTAAAGGCTCATCCTCACCAGAAGCCTTTCTAAAGGCTCCATCCTCACCAGAAGCCTTTCTAAAGGCTCCATCCTCATCAGAGGCCTTCCCAAAGGCCCGAGTCTCGTCAGAAGCCTTCCCAAAGGCCCGAGTCTCGTCAGAAGCCTGTCCAAAGGCTCCATCCTCATCAGAAGCCTGTCAAAGGCTCCATCCTCATCAGAAGCCTTTCTAAAGGCTCCATCCTCATCAGAGGCCTTCCCCAAAGGCCCGAGTCTCGTCAGAAGCCTTCCCAAAGGCCCGAGTCTCGTCAGTAGCCTTCCCAAAGGCCCGAGTCTCGTCAGAAGCCTTCCCAAAGGCCCGAGTCTCGTCAGAAGCCTTCCCAAAGGCCCGAGTCTCGTCAGAGGCCTTCCCAAAAGCCCGAGTCTCGTCAGAAGCCTTCCCAAAGGCCCGAGTCTCGTCAGAAGCCTTTCTAAAGGCTCCATCCTCGTCAGAAGCCTTTCTAAAGGCTCCATCCTCACCAGGAAGAAGCCCTTTCTAAAAGGCTCCATCCTCATCAGAGGCCTTCCAAAGGCCCGAGTCTTGTCAGAGGCCTCCCCAAAGGCCACCGCCTCCACGGAGACCCCGTCGTCTGAGCAAGTCTCCTCCACGGAGACCCGTCTGAGCAAGTCTCCTCCACGGAGACCCCGTCTGAGCAAGTATCCTCCACGGAGACCCCGTCTGAGGCCTTTCTAACGGCCGCAACCCCCAGAGAAAAACCATTCAGAGACTGTCCCCTCCAGGGGAACCCTGTCAGAGACTGTCCCCTCCAGGGGAACCCTTTCAGTGACTGTCCCCTCCAGGGGAAACCCTTTCAGTGACTGTCTCCTCCACGGAGACCCAAGTCGTCGCCTCTGCTGTCAAGCGTCGCCACGTCGCCTCTGCTGTCAAGCGTCGCCACGTCGCCCTCTGCTGTCAAGCGTCGCCACGTCGCCTATGCTGTCAAGCGTCGCCGCGTCGCCTCTGCTCTCCAGCCTCACGTCGTCCACGACTCTGCTCGGCAGCCTCACGTCGACGGACTCCGCTCTGCGGCCACACGTCGTCGTCTCCACTCTCCAGCAACCTCCAGTCGTCGTCTTTGCTGTCAGGCATCGTCGCCTCGTCTCTGCTGTCAAGCATCGTCGCCTCGTCTCTGCTGACAAGCATCGTCGCCTCGTCTTTGCTGACAAGCATCGTCGCCTCGTCTCTGCTGACAAGCATCGTCGCCTCGTCTCTGCTGACAAGCATCGTCGCCTCGTCTCTGCTGACAAGCATCGTCCGCCTCGTCCGAACCCTGCCCTCAAGTGTCCCGTCGTCCACGACTCTGCTCTCAAGCGTCCCGTCGTCCACGACTCTGCTCTCAAGCGTCCCGTCGTCCACGACTCTGCTCTCAAGCGTTCCCGTCGTCCACGACTCTGCTCTCAAGCGTCCCGTCGTCCATGACTCTGCTCTCAAGCGTCCCGTCGTCCACGACTCTGCTCTCAAGCGTCCCGTCGTCCACGACTATGCTCTCAAGCGTCCCGTCGTTCCACGACTCCGCTCTCAAGCCTCGCCTGGGTGGTCGACTCTGCTCAGCCGCCTCGCGTCGGGGACTCCGCTCTCAAGCGTCGCCTCGTCGTCTTCCTCGCTCGCCCGCTTCTTCCTCGTGCTTCCGCGCGCCGACCGCCCGACTGCTGGCGATCCCCTCCTGGGGTCCATCCGGCCAGGGAGGCCTCCTGAGGCGAAACCGCCCCCGGGGGTCCTTCCTTGGAGTCCTAAGCTCCGGCTCGGACTTCCTTGGGGGGGGGGCACTGTCACGCTAAACCCGGCCGTGCCTACCGTATCTGCCGTCCCCCGGACCAATCAGGGGACCTCACGGCGATCGCACTGATCGCCTCCAGCTGTGAGGTCCCCTACTTAAACACGGACGGTTGAGACGGTAGACGCGGATCATTGACGTCATCGCAGCGTCCAAAACGCTCGTCGTCACCGCTCCCGGACGCTTCTCGTCCGTCCTCGCGTCCCTAAACGCGTTTCCTAGGTTTGTTTGCTTCCATGTTTCATTTCCTTTTTATATCCCTAAATAAAACCATGTTTTGTTCAGTTAAACCTGCGTTTGTCTCCTCCCCTCGCCCTCGCCCGTTACACTGTCCCCCATCCGCAACTGTCCACATTTCCAGCAAGAATGTGCCTCTGTTACAGGTCCCAAGGCGTGAGACCTGGAATTCAGGGTTGAAAACATGTGACAGAGACCATGGCTTGCCTTCACGAATGCCTCTCTGGTCTGAGTTTATTTAACTTTCCTTTTACATTGTCAAAACAATCTCCATTTACATGCATTTCAATCAAAACAAATACTTTCCAAAAACCCTTTGCTCATCCGTAGCCTATTACTGTTAAATAATAATATAGTTTGCTAATGACAAAGATCTCGAGACGGTTCGCTAAGAAATATTATTTAAACAGTACAAATTGGGAAATAAACAGAACAATACATGTATAAAACACTCTACAATTAATTAAAACATTATTTACAAATATTTTCTGACTACTAACAGTCTAACTGGAGCACGATTGATTAACTCACTCGCCACGTGGCTGCCGTCTTACCCGCAGACTCCCACTGACTTCATCTTTACCATCTAACAAACTTTTATTCAACCCACAGCTTAACCCAGTGTACAATTCCTGAACCATATAGTGTATTAACTATGTTGGAAATGCTTTTGTGCATTATTAAACACAAACCTCACCTGGAATTCAGGGTTGAAAACATGTGACAGAGACCATGGCTTGCCTTCACGAATGCCTCTCTGGTCTGAGGGGAAAATGGAGGCTGCCACAGCTTGTCGCCGATTAGCCAACGCTACACTGCCACCTACTGGCAGTACTAAAAACAATCAAACATACCTGCCAGAAGCTTATTAAGATAGTACCAAATGGCAGATACCCTTAACTAATACAAAAATACAAACAGTCCAACAAAAACTTACTCACACAAATGTGATGACACTTTGGGGGCGTCACACCTCCACCTTTCTTTTATTAACCGTGGCCTCAGAGGCAGGTTTTTTTGGAGCAGGTGAGGGCTGGCCAGGTGGAGCAGGAGGTGTGGATGCTGCACTGGACATAACCTTCCAACCTGTAACACACGCATATTGTATTGTGGTACTTTTTATCACTCATTAAAGTCTTTATGCACACAAAGATAAACTCTGTTGTGACTACCATGTATGTATAACCTCATAGACACTGTTGAGGATTTGTTAGACACATGTGCCTTTGTGGCTGCGGAGGCCACACATTTTTGTACCCATATAATTATTTACATCTTATATATTTGCATTTCTAATTGTGGTGATGTCACTCGTTCAGACGAAGTCTCTTTAAGACATGATTTTGCAGGTGCGTCTCAGCCTAACTGAGAAAGTACAAAATGTTCTTTGGCCTTGAAAGTGTTCACCAGTTTTGCAAAGTGTGGGTATGTGTGTGCGTAAGATTTTTTATACAGAGACTGGCTCTAAACTCCGTAACTTATGTTATTTCCATGTTCATGTGTATAATTACTCAGTTATTTGTAATTTGATAATAAGCAGATTTATTCCATGTGATTCTTTCTGTAAGTGCATATGATGAATAACTATATTTTTGATGTTAAAGTGTTAGTTTAAAGCTTTTACATGGTCATAGAGATTAATCATGATCTGGATTTAGTATAATTATGTAAGAATTGAATACAATTTATATGTAGAAATTAGAGATTTGATGCTGAAACTAAAAACTGGGATAAAGTTCACTTGCCAGGTCAGGATGACCCGAGGGGGGAGACAATGGAGGAATACGGGTGGGGCGCCTGGGCAGCAAGTGTTCTAAAAGTTGGAAAACAATGATGACATAATGTCTGACCTTCACTGAGTTGTATATAAGGACCAGAGATTTGTGGCTCTTTGGCTTCTCCGCACCGCTGCGGTGGTGTGAGGATGTCCTTTATTGCTTGCAATAAAATTGTTTGCTTCTCCACTGAAACTTTGATTCTGCTTGAATGTGATTTTTGATTAAGTGATCAGCATGCATTCTGTCAAAAAACCACGACAACACGAAGGTGTATGAACTTCACAGATATGCACTTAAGCACAAACTTCTCTGAATAACTATACAGACTTTCCTTTAAACCTGTGTTTCATTGTGTGATCATGTGACATAATTATAAGTGCTATTGTGCTTCTGGCATGAGGGGAAAAATTTATTAAGGTAAGCTATAAGATATGCTGCCTTTTATTGTCATTGCTCTGTGTAATTATTATTTTTGGAATTCATTTATTGTAAAAAAAATAATAAATAAATAATTAAAAAAAAACCTTTGACACTATTTTTAAAATTACAATCAGAATCAGAATCAGGTTTATTGCCAAGTAAGTTTTCACAAACGGGTGCATGACAAAAAAGGAATGAGATGGAAGAAATGACAAATTATACTAAATTAAGTTATATTAAATATGTCCATTAGGACACGCCTAATGTAAACAAGGTGCAGGCATTCACAGTTTGAGATTATGCATTATTATAGCATACCATATGGAGGGGTACGCTATTATGCATATGTGCAAATAGGTTACTAAAATTAAAATTGAGGCTGTCAGTGGGAAATCCAGGCGTTGTTGATGAGGTCGACTGCAGTTGGGAAGAAACTGTTTTTATGTCTTGCGGTTCTGGTCAGAGTAGACCTTAGCCTCTTGTCTGAAGGAAGCAGGCTGAATAGATTATGTCCAGGATGAGAGGGATCAGCCATGATTTTTCCTGCCCGTCTCAGTGTCCGGGAGTCATGTAGGTCCTGGAGAGATGGCAGGTTGCAGCCAATCACCTTCTCTGCTAAGCGAATGATGCGCTGAATTTTGTCCTTGTCCTTGACAGTGGCAGCAGAGTACCAGATTGTGATGGAGGATGTCAGAATGGACTCGATGATGGCAGTGTAAAAGTGCACCATCAACGCCTTTGGCAGATTGAATTTCTTCAGCTGCTGCAGGAAGTACATCCTCTAATGTGCCTTCTTGGTCAGGCAGCTGATATTCTGTTCCCACTTGAGGTCCTGTGTGATGATGGTGCCCAAAAACCTTGCCTGAGAACTGCTTTTGCAGTTTCTGAGAGTACGTTTGTTTAGCGTCTCTCACAGCCTTGCTAAACGTGTACTTGGACTTTTTATACTGCTCTCTGTCCCCACTTCTAAACGCTTTCTCCTTTTCCATCCTTAGCTGCTTGAGTTTAGCTGTGAACCAGGGTTTGTCGTTGTTGTAGCTGACCCTGGTGTGTGAAGGTATACAGGTATACAGCTGTCCTCACAGAAGCTGATGTACGACGTCACAACCTGTTGCCCTAGGCTTGCTCAATTTGGGATTGGACGTAGATATTAGGAGATAATCTAAACTTGTAAAGTTGCTTTGAGACAATGCTCCATTGTAAAAAGAGCTATATAAATAAATCTGACTTGACTTGAGTTGACAACCTGTGTGTATTCATCCAGACTGTTGGTAGCAGTCCTGAACACATCCCAATAAGTCCATTCCAAGCATGCTTGAAGATTCCCTATCGCTTCATTGGTCCAATTCTTCACAGTCCTCACAACAGGTTGAGAGTTTTAAATTCTGCCTGTGGGAATCAGGTGGACAATGACGTGGTCAGAGTGACCCAATGCAGCGCGAGGGACGGCATGGTATGCACTATTGATAGTAGTGTAGCAGTGATCTAGAGTGTTTCCCTCTCTGGTCGGGCATTTAATCAGCTGACGATATTTTGGAAGTTCATTGGTGAGATTTCTTTTATTAAAACCCTATGCTGCAGTAATTGAACGACCACTATCAAATTTAAACACTGGTTATTTTAGGTTTTACATATAGCACAATGATCATTCAGGGCTCAAATTGAAGTAAACACTTGGGCCAACATATTTATTCACCTCCAGTCTTCTATTTTCATAATTTAGGTTACATTTGGGAAGATTAAATGCAAAAAAAAATGGCGAAAATCAAAAAACGCCTTTAATTTTTTGAGATTATAATTTGTGTGTGGATGCTGGTGATTGAACATTTTCCATGCTGCACATTTTCTGTTTCAGCAGGGACTTGTGAAGCTAAATCCAAAATTTGGAACAGATACAACAAAGTGTTCAAGAGTTACACAGGTTTTTATCAAGGGTCAACATTCGTCTCAAAATTTGCCACAACCTCTAAAAATACAAATTAAAAAGAAGCCTGTCACTATAAAATCAAGTGGTTGCAAGTTTTTTTATGTCTTCTGTAATAGAACAAACAAATATTAGTCACAATTCAGTGTTATTTGGTTTTTATCTAAAGAAATCAAGCTGAAAAGGGCCTCTGCGCGCTTCCCCAGAGCAGATAACAGAGATTCCAGCCCCTCCCGTGCTGGGGTGGTCTCTATATGAGCCGTAGATAGACTCTTAGCTGTCCATTGGAACACAGCTTTGTCACTCAGCGCTCACACAGACCCAGGGATTTGCATATATGTGTAGCCATAGGCCAGCTGGTGAGGAAGGTGGGTCGTGCGGTAAACAGCTGTGCCAATACCGCTACAGGCTCTTGAATAACTAATGAACCAGGAAAAGACTGAGAAGAGGGATTAGAGGAAACATAAAGCAGCCTCGTTCAAGGGAAAATGTGTTTTGTGTAAATGGAAAACGTCCAGAGAAGAGCGTGCGTTTGAGCAAATGGATGGATTTTACGCACCCACATAACCATGGAAAAAAAAAAAAGGACTTTACTGACGATTTATCGGCAATGTAACGGTATCAAGGACTTGTTTAGACGGTAAGTGAATTTTCTATGATAAAATAAAAAGTTATTTTACATCCTAAGTATATTTTAAAAGGCAAAATAGTTGAGTAGGAATTGGGTGTTTTGCAAACAACATGGCGGACAGCTGTGTTTGGTATGTAATTTTCTGGCGAATGGCTGCATGTAGACGGTTGAAAATCGGTATGCAGGTAGTTATAATAGTATTAAATATTTTGAGTTTGTGTTTTGGACTGTGTATTAAGAATGTTTTAAGTTATTAAGAATGCAAAACATGTCGATCTACTGGGCCCGTATACGGGCCCGCTAGGGGCGCTTCTGCAAAATCTGCGGCAATTAGTTAAAATCACCGAGGATAATAACAAAGGAGTCCGGGTATGTCCGCTCCACCCATAATACCTGATCGGCGAGCATGTGCTGTGCTTCATGCACATCAACTTGCGGTGGAATGTAAACACCGACTAGAATGAATGAAGCGAACTCACGACGTGAGTAGAAGGGCTTACAATTGATAATAAAAGCTTCCAGAAAGGGAGAACAATGCTGCAGAATCACTGTTACATCCTTACACCATCCACTATTGATATAAGAACAGATGCCACCACCCTTAGTTTTGCCTGAGAGAGTGAATTTTCGATCTGCTCGGAGGAGTTGGAAGCCTGCCAGCTGCAGCACAGAGTCCGGTATGTTTCCACACAGCCAAGTTTCCGTGAAGCATAAAACGGAAGATGATGAAAAGTCCCTATTTTTTGCCATCAGAAGTTGAAGTTCGTCCAGTTTGTTATACAGTGAACGTACGTTAGAGAGAAATATTCCGCGTTTGCGGAGGCACACGAGCGCGCCCGCGCGCCTCCCTCTCTTACGGCGTTTCTCAGAGAGAGGGAGAGCATAAATAACATAACATAAAGAAGTATTAAAATAACCATTTGGAAGAGGTGATGCTACGTTTTCTGCCTTGGTGGAAAGTTTTTAGCCTGGCATACCACTCTCAGTCGTCTCAGTGTTTTTAAGTGATGCCATACGCAAAACCAATGAATGAAAAGTTCTTCAGTTTAGAAAAGAACCGAAGAAGACGTCCATTACCGTTAATTGATGGAAGCGTGAGCATCAAATTGGTAAAAATGGACGAGCACTGCGCACCGGCTGGCAGAAATGAAAGGCACAAATGGAAGAAAATGGAAACGAAGAGCCACGATGGGCGCAGACAAACGTGCAACAAGTTGGGTGCAAGTGGTAGAGCGCTTGCTTAACATGCGAGAGGTATCGGGATCGATGCCCGCATTCTCCACTGCATGAGATTTCTTTTTTTTATAAACAAATACCAAATCAAACCAATGTAACCCTCAAACTGAGAGAATTTCCCCCATTTGGGCTCGTCAGGTCATTTTGTTATCTATCGCAGCAGTCTTTCAGAAAGCAACAGTCTGATTTGTGTTTTTGGCTATTACTTTGAGACCCTCTTTTTGGATCACAGACTGAATTTTGAAAAGCTCAGACATGGCCCATACGGGTTTCAAACCCATGACCTTGGCGTTATTAGCACTACACTCTAACCAACTGAGCTAAACGGCCAACAGGACACTCATTTGTGGGTAGTTGCCATGTGGAACACTAAAAACACAGGATTCTTTTTGGAAGATCTAAGATTGCTTGTTTAGTTTGAATATGATCACATAACTTATGCCATCAGAAAAGCATTCTACAACTGAAATACAGTATTTGTACTATGGTGTTTAACATAGGGCTTAGACTGCAGCTTCATAAGATGAGGGACATACTGTACCTTTAACATGAACTTTGCTTTCACCCAAAAATTAATTTGACAAAACTGCAAACTAAAGCAATGAAAGTCAGCACATGTCAGTGTATGAGTCTCTAGGTCTCAGTTCTCCTCCTACTTACCGCTTGAAGTTTGAGGTGAGTGTCTGAGTGCAAAGCAATCACTCGGAATAAAGGTCTTTAAAAGTCAAGTTAAGTCAGATTTATTTATATAGCGCTTTTTACAATGGAGCATTGTCTCTAAGCAGCTTTACAATTATAGGTTATCTTCTAATATCTATGGCCAATCCCAAACTTAGCAAGCCTAGGGCAACAGTGGAAAGGAAAAACTCCTTAAGCGTTATGAGGAAGAAACTAATGAATGAAACTAATTTATCTAAACAAATAAGTCTTATAGTGATAGTTCAAATAAAATGTAAAATATGCACATCGGCATTAAATAGTCTGATACACAGAGTCACTGTAGGATCTTCAGTCTAAGCAGGAAAGTCTTTGGCAGCATTTCGTCCCCAGCCAACCGGAGGAGGGAGAGAGTTACTGCCCTCTGGTGTGGCTCGGGTATGGTGGGGCTGGAACTGATGTCGGAAACAACTTGAGTGGAGCTGAAGCGGATGAACATCATGTGTGGGGCTGGAACTGGTACAGGAACACAGCTCAGAGAGAAAACAGAAAATGTAATTAGTTTTTGATTAAGAGCACAGTGTCTATTAACAGAAAGAGAAACAGGGCGTCTCCACCTTGAAGATGAAGGCAGGTTCCTCATGGTGGCGACGATGAAGACCGCTTGCAGCAGGTGGGAGTTCAGCTCGTGTTCAAAGAACTCAGCACCCCTCACAAACGTCTTCACCAAGATCCAGTCCCACTTGTTGGGTTCATCAGCTAAGAAGATGGGATTATTCTCACATGGACTCTTCTGCACCTACAGGAAATCACAGAGGAACATTTCCAAACTGCTAACCTCTGCAGGATCCAGCTTATATAACTCTGCATATTTTAATGCACCATTACTTTTTAAGTTTACCACACTGGAACCACAAATGTTGGCATGTGCAAAACTTCTAGGACCTGTCAGTCAGTATTTAAGACAGATCCAGATTTACCTGGATTGCGATCGGGATCAGCTTTCCCTTGTCCCTTGCTGCTCAGCCTTTTGTAGTCATAGATGAAGATATTCCCTTTCTGATAAAACACAAAACACAGCATGGTGTTACATCTGCAGAAGGTAAATCAGGGAGGAGCAGAAACATGGAGCATTAAAGCATTACCCTCAACCCTGTGGAAACAGGACCTTATCATTAGAATCATGTACAGGATTAGAAAGAATAAACTCTTAGGAAGAACCCAGACTTATGCTCTTATTCAGGCTCTATACGTAATTATTAGAAATGAGCTGGATAGATTTTAATCAGAAAGCTGCACTTTTATGTGGAACTTTCAGTCCCGTGATCTACTGATAGCAGGTTCTTTGATTCTTTGATCACTGAAGTGGTTTGTTATGAGATTATTAACTGGTACCTTCTATTAAATGCTTAGAAATCAGGAATTAAAAGTATCTCTTAATTGTTGTAAATGTTTAACCAAAGGAGTTCACAAGGCTCCAAACTAAGGAGAAAATGTGAGCTCTGTGAATGTGGAAGTAAATTAAGTGTTTTAATGAATAACTAAACGGTGTGGAAGCTCTCACAACTGGTGACCACTTATTTTCATTAGCAGATAGTGGACTTCTGTCTGAATCCACAGGATTAATGGACTTGTTGGCACCTGTAGCGGCTAACTGCTGCTATGGTGCCAGGCAAGTGCCCGCTCTTCTGGCTTTCCCTCACTCAGATATATCAGATTCTGCCTGTGCATCTAAATCAGCAGGCCTTGAACATGGGTCTCCACAACTGTAGACTAGCTTATTAAACACTCCAGCATCACTGGCATGACTGGCCATGTCTGAGGGAAGGAGGTCAGACAGTGCTTATTATCAACCAGCACTCCAACAGCACCCCCTGCTGGTCCTGCCATGGATCAGCTCCCAGTTTTATGAGCAGGATTACTAGATTTGTGTTAAAAAGTCAGTTCAAATCCCATTAAAGCCAGATCAGCCTAGAAGTGTAAAGTCTAAAAGCTGAATAGTGAACAAGCAGAGTTCCTTCACCAAAAATCCTAAAAAAATTCATCTGTTACACATATGGAAGGCCAGTATTGGTCCATGTTCCTAGATTAAAATATACCAAGGCAGATTTTTCAGATGAGCCTAGTTCTAGACTAAATTAAACTATCAAAGATGACTCCCCAGTGAAAGTTCTTTCTATACTAGCATTAGGACTGATCTGAATGTAATCATTATGAATTATCACTGGTGATTCATTAGATATCCAGACGAGGCTGCTTAAGGTGATGTGGTTAAGCTCATGTGATGCACAATGTACAGAGCTAATGCTGAAAATCATATAGCTAGAGAGATGATAGAAAAAAGGTTGTAACGGTTCCACAATAAAGAGGGAACTGTATGAGGATCCAGCACCCACTCCACCACCATAACACTAAACACAGGTGTGCCACAGGGCTGTGTCCTGAGTCCGTATCTCTACTCCCTCTACACTCACGACTGCAGGACTGTTCATGAATCCAACTCCATGATCAAGTTTGCTGATGACATCACGGTGATTGGCCTCATTAGCAACAATGATGAGACAGCCTACAGAGAGGAAGTGGAGCATCTGACCTCGTGGTGTGCTGACAACAACCTGCTTCTCAACACCAACAAAAAAGAACTCATTGTAGACTTCAGGAAGGAGAAAGGTGACACGCAAGACCCCATCTACATATGCGGGATGGCTGTTGAACGTGTTGCCAGCTTCAAGTTCCTGGGACTACACATATCTGAGGACCTGTCCTGGACCACCAACACCTCCAGTCTGGTCAAGAAGGCTCACCAGCGTCTCTTTTTTTTTGAGAACACTGGGAAGACTACACCTGTCCCCAGCCATCCTTGTGAACTTCTATCGCTGTGCGATCGAGAGTATCCTGTCCAGCTGTATTACTGTCTGGTATGGAAACTGCACTGTCGCAGACCGCAAGTCACTACAGCGAGTGGTAAAAATGGCCCAGAAAATCACAGGGATCCCACTTCCATCAGTTGAGGACATCCAAAAGAATCGCTGCCTGCGGAGAGCACGAAGTATTCTTAAAGACCCCTCCCACCCTGCTCATAGTCTCTTTGCCACCTTGCCCTCAGGCAGACGATTCAGGAGCCTCCGGACCAGGACAAGTAGAATGAGGAACAGCTTCTTCCCCAGAGCCGTCTCCTTACTGAACTTACTGAAAACTGTACATATTTGTATATCCTTAACATATTCTGTATATACTGAGCATATACTGTACATACATAGTTATGCACATCCATCCCTTTCATTATAGTTTAAATTGCAAATGATTCAATCTGTACATATGCCTATAGTGTTCATATCCACTAACCTATATATGTACATACTGTATCTACTGTACATTCCGCACTTTCTGCCTATTGCACTTCTGGTTAGATGCTAAACTACTTTTCGTTGCATTGTACTTGTACATGTGTAATGACAATAAAGTTGAATGTAATCTAAAAAATCTAATCTAATAAATGTGGAGACTGTGGATACAGGAACAAAAGGAGGAACTCTGTCTAGATCTTTGTTGCTCCTCCACATCTACCTTACATGTTTAATATATGGATATATGCACATAAATACAGATTGATATAGATATACAGCACAAATAAATAAATACATAAATATAAGCGAAAATCAAAGCCTAAACACTGGGTACATTAGACTCCATTTATTTATTATGTGTTCAGAGGAACAGAGATAAATATGGGTTATGGATGCAGTACCTTCATTTCCTGTGTTAGGGAGCTCCCTGGGAAAGCCAACTGGACCATCTCATCCATAACGGGGACATTAGGGGCAGTTTGGAGCAGCGCTCGATCATCATGGGCTTCAGTCCGTTCAGCAACTGATAGCCAAAGACCTCGTCTGCATCCCAGTGCTTGGAGATGTAGTCTGTAAGGACAGAAGAAGCTCAGAGTGCTGCAATGGGGTTTCATGCTGAGTTTACACAGGTGAGGGAGTTACCTGTGATCTTGTTGTAACGACACCTCAGGAGCGGCCGAAGTTCATCCAGGTTCTTCCAGGAGTCATGACTGTGTATTAAGGTTTCAATCCTGAGCTCTGCAGACCTGTCATAGAACAGATCAGGATCAGGCATCCAATAAGAGCCTCATCATTTCTGATAGATGGTTAGGTTCTTACTCTGTGGTGTAGCTGTAGATACTGTCAATTTCCTTGGTGAAGGTGAATCGATCCTCCCAAGGTAAGTCAGAAGGTGAATCAGCATCGATAATCCAGGAAGATACTCCTTCCACCTGCATTAACACATGGTTCATATGGTTAGAACTTTTTACTTACTGGATTACAGGATTTCATTAAAGGAAATGCAGTACTAAATGAAGAGAACATAAATGCTTCTGTGACTTGTGCTACAGAAGCCCTTTGGTGGCTATCTTTCCCCTCACACGTTTGATGGTTTATTCCTTTTCTGACCACTGTCAGGAGGTACTAACTACTGCTGACAAGGCGCCTCCAACCAGCTTTGGCATTTGGGAGATGATCTGATCCAGTTGCCTAGCCATCACAGTTTGGCCCTTGTCACTGACACTCAGAGCCTTATGCTTTCACACTGCCAAATTTCAGTGCTGGTTACAGAAGGAATGTGTAAGGACATGTAGTGCTTGGAGCCCTAAGAGTTGGGGCTGCTCACCCATACACTGGTCAGATGGTCTTAATGCTTACTGGTAGAAATGTTTTGGTTTTTTACATGTTCATACAGCTTTTGCAACAGTTAGAGTTGTTTCATAAATTGCATCTTTTAAATATAGAAAACATGCTCGCCCCGCTCACCACGTAACAGGCTCGAGTAAAATCAAAAACACAGATTAGAGAAGAGTCAGCACTTCACTACTGTTGAAGTGACACAAAAATACAAATCTATACTTGTTCTGTGGTGCTTTGGGCTGTTATACAGGCTACATGTCCAGCCCCCGCACAGTGCGGTCTGCAAAGGTGTTTGGCTCCAACAGGGAGCAGCAGCTAATACAAACTGTAACCCACTGGACCAGTAACACCACTCTCTTACACTATGTGGCAGAAAAACAGCCCCAAACCATGATGTTTCCACCCCCATGCTTCACAATAGGTATGGTGTTCTTGGGATGCAACTCAGCATTCTTCTTCCTCCAAACACGAGTTGAGTTTTTACTGAAAAGTTGCAGTTTGGTTTCATCTGACCACATGATATTCTCTCAATCCTCTTCTGGATCATCCATATGCTCTCTGGCAAACTTCAGACGGGCCTGGACATGTACTGGATTAAGCAAGGGCACACACCTGGCACCGCATGATCTGAGTCCCTCTCGGCGTAGTGTGTTACTGATAGTAGCCTTTGTTACTTTGGTCCCAGCTCTCTGCAGGTCATTCATCAGGTCCCTCCGTGTAGTTCTGGGATTTTTCACGTCACAGCTCTGGTGTCCCTGGTTCAGTCCTGACTTCTGATAAGCTGCCACTCTTGGGTCCTTCAGAAAGATCCTTAACCCACAATTGCTTGAACTGTAAGGCTGTATCAAGTTGCAAGTCGCTCTAGATCAGAGCGTCTGCCGCAGGATGTCCTGCACATATTACTGAGGTGTTAGTGTCCCTTGTATCACTACTAGGGGTCACCTACGGTCATATGCCACCACCAGCCCTTGGGGCAATGTGTTTCTACAGTAAAAATGTATCATCTACACCACCGAAGGAGGTTGGGTAACTTTTTGAGTCTTGGTCCTCCCAGGGTTTCTTCATCATAACGCTTAAGGAGTTTTTCCTTGCCACTGTTGCCCTAAGCTTGCTCAATTTGGGACTGGATATAGATATTAGGAGACAATCTAAAATTGCAAAGTTGCTTTGAGACAATGCTTCATTGTGATAAGCCCTATATAAATAAATCTGACTTGACTTGACTTAAAAGCAGGATTGAAGTGCTCATCACAAGCTTTCCATACTTGAACCTGACTGTCATCGTATCCCAGACAGAACTTGGACTTCTCGATAAAGATGATGCGGTTCCAGTCCATGGCAGTCAAGGTGTCTTGTTCATGACATCACTGCAAACAAAGGCAGCAATCCAACATTTCTATCTAACTGCATTATCTTTTTTTGTAAATTGATTAAAAAAGCCAATATTGACCCTTGTGTGATATCTAATTATAGACCAATTTCAAATCTACCGTTTCTCTCCAAAATCTTAGAAAAAGCCGTCTATCAGCAGCTCTGTAGTTACATCCAATGGAATGGTATTTATGAAACATGTCAGTCTGGCTTCAGGCCCCATCATGGTACTGAAACAGCATTAAATAAGGTACTAAATGATTTATTAATGTCCTCAGATAACGGATGAGTTTCTTTTCTTGTTCTGTTACAAGGATTTACTAAATTAAGGAATTGGCACTTTCTTGGTTGAAATCCTACTTGACTGACCGGTACCAGTTTGTTCATAAAAACAATCTAAGGTCTAAGCTGTCAAAAGTGATGTATGGTGTGCCTCAGGGGTCAGTCCTTGGCCCGCTTTTATTCTCTCTGTACATGCTGCCACTAGGCTCAGTTATTCGTAAACATGGCATTAGTTTCCACTGCTATGCAGATGATACACAGCTGTACATATCAGCCAAACCTAATGACAGCCTTACAATCAACAAAATTGAGGACTGTGTAAAGGAAATAAAAGACTGGATGTTATTTAATTTTCTCTTACTTAACTCAGATAAAACTGAGGTTCTATTAGTGGGACCCAAGGCTGTGAGAGACAGGTTGGCTACATCTATCCTAAATCTAGATGGCTGTCCAGTATTGCCCAGTCCGTCTGTAAAAAAACTTAGGGGTCACATTTGATTCAGATCTCTCCTTTGATGCGCACATTAGCAGCATCACTCGATTTCTTTTTTTAATTACGTAATATCGCTAAAGTTAGAAAAATATCCTCTTTTAATGATGCAGAGAAAACGTGTTCATGCGTTTAAAATCCTCAAGGTTGGATTACTGTACCGCCTTACTTACTGGATGCTCTAGTAAATCTATAAATAAACTTCAGTTAGTTCAGAATGCAGCTGCCCGAGTGCTCACGCGAACTAGAAAATTTGATCATATCACTCCTGTTCTATCATCACTGCACTGGTTACCAGTTAAATTCCACACTAATTACAAAATACTTCTTATAACTTATAAAGCTCTACATGGCCTGGCCCCACATTATCTGAGTGAACTCTTAGAGTTTTACAATCCAACTAGTCTACTTCATTCGCAGGGTGCAGGACTTCTTTTAGTTCCAAGAATTAAAAAAGTCACAGCAGGGGGAAAGGCCCCCCCCCTCCAAATGTTTAATTCTAGGCTAAAGACATACTTATTTATGCAAGCTTTTGACTATATTTAGATTGAGATGCATGGCTTGGGTTACTGGGGCTGGATTCATGTCTGGCCTGCGTTATCATGCCTTGTCCGTTAGCTGGGAGTGTCTGGTGGGCGGTCTGGCTGAACTGGGCTTTGGTCCTCATGATCTTGACTTGTGCATCCTTGCCTTAGAGTAAGGGCAGAGCTGGGGGTTCATAGTCAAAGAGTCTTATGGTGATCAGAGACGTTGGGTTGCTGTCTTCTGCCTCCCGTGGGGTTGCCAATGTCTCATGTGATCCCTCTTGGCTGTGTTCCTACCAGTTCTCCTCTTTCTAGCTATGCTGCTATAGCTAATGCTGCCGGGGTCTCATGCTACACATGGCATCAGTCATTGTTAAAAGACAACATGCTCTTAATCAATAAGTCAAGGACGTTCCTGCTTAGACTGGAGATCCAAGAGTGACTCTGTGTATCGGACTACTTAATGCCGATGTGCATATTTTACATTTTATTTGAACTATCACTATAAGACTTACTAGTTTAGATAAATTAGTTTCATTCTTAAATTCATCATCTACGCCGCCCAAGGAGGTTGGGTCCCTTTTTGAGTCTTGGTCCTCCCAAGGTTTCTTCCTCATAACGCCTAGGGAGTTTTTTCTTGCCACTGTCGCCCTAGGCTTGCTCAATTTGGGAATGGACGTAGATATTACGAGATAATCTAAAATTGTAAAGTTGCTTTGAGACAATGCTCCATTGTAAAAAGCAATATTTAAATAAATGTAACTTGACTTAACATCACTGATTATTATCATCTGTACTGCTTTATTTAGTAACAACATGCTATTCTCTTTTTCAGATACAACAGAAGCTGAAGAACCATGGACTGTACGTGAACATCACAATAAGGGTGACCAAATAGAATGGCGTTTCACAATCTGATAGAAAAGAAACAGTTTCTGAAATTTGCTACTACATACTATATAATGTCTTTGAATCCATGATGGCAAGGTCTGATTCATGAACAAACTGTTCTTTCGAATCAGTTTTTAGCTTAATCCAAATATTTGGTTCAACTGAAGCACCTTTGCAAAGTTTATCTTACAAAACAACTATTAAAAACAAGGGATGCACCGAAATGAACATTTCTGCCCGAAACCAAACAAATATTTATTTGTTTGACTACTGAATATCGAACAGTTTTTTTTGCCGGTTTTCATTAATTTTGCCACTTTTTCATTTGTCTTGCTTTTCAAAGAAAAACAACTTACAAAACTATAACTTTTACAAAAAAAAATTTTTCTAAACAAATATTTATGGAACACTGAATCCTCTCTTGATAATTCAGCACAACAATGTCTGCAAACGGCCGTGCTCTGACACTACTAGATTGTTACCCAGCAGCACTACAGCTCAAACTTAACAACTTTTAACTGTTTTTTTTTTTTTTTACATTATTCCAGATTAGGCATGGACAAAAATTTTGTTCAGCAAAACACAGGACTAAAAAAACTGAACATTCCTTTTTGTCAAGGACTGGTGAGGAAATTATCTGACTTTGATCACTGGACATGAAACAGTTCTCTTACTAAAAAAAAACAAACAAACAAAAAAAAAAAAAACAATTGCTTAAACATAAAACATTACACATTATAAAAGTTAATTTGTAATAATTTAAATGCATTTTTATTTTAATAGTTTGTACCTAGATATGTATAAAATTAAACTGCAGGATTATTATTTTAGTAAGACTTAAAACTGAAATAAAATGACTGATTCCATTGCACCTGCTGTTCTGTATCTAAGGTGTTAAATATGTATGTAATTATTTAAAAATACTTTTTATAAATTCCCCATATTAATACTGTGACTCTTGATAATATTAATAAAATATTAATTTATGTCCAGTTACCAGCTAAATGTGCTAAACCACAGAGCTCATATTAGCTTCTGTCTACATTTAATTGTTCCTCTTGTATCTCGTCAAAAATCCATGTCTTACAATGTTCCTCCAAAAAGAAGCTTTAATGTAAGTTCAGTTAATTTAACACTCACATCCTTCAGTTACTTAAACAAAATAATTATCATACAATATACACTGACCAGCCTACACACACACACACACACACACACACACACACACACACACACACACGGCAGCAACTCTACATTTAAGAATGTAGGCATCTTCAAGAGAACCTTATAGGAATTCTATATGAATTCCTTCATGAATATATGGATTTGAATTAAACTGGAACAGTGAATGTCTTTAGAAAATGCTGATCTACTTGGATTTTCACACAGCCATCACACAGTCATCTCTAGGGTACAAGGAATGATCTAAAAAAGAAGAAAACTGAGAGCAGCAAGCCAAGGAATGCAGAACAGCATGTCTAAGCAAACAACACATCTAACCTTGAGGCAGATGTACTACAACAGCAACTGTCCACACCGGGTGTCACTCCTGTCGGTTATGAACAGGCAACTTGAATAACTGAAGCATTTCTCACACTTTGAGCACTGATACGGCTTCTCTCACGTGTGAGTGCGCTGGTGAGTGTTAAGATGACTTTTGTGAGTAAAGCTCTTCCCACACTATAAGCAGCAGTACGGCTTCAGTCCTGTATAAATGTGCTGGTGAATTTTAAGATTACCGTTGTCAGCAAAGCTCTTCCCACACTGTGAACATTCGTAAGGTTTCTCTCCTGTATGGATGTGCTGGTGACGTGTGAGAGTCCCTTTTACGCTAAAACTCTCATCACACTGTGAACATGCATAGGGTTTCACTCCTGTGTGAATGCGTTGGTGCTGCTGCAGGTAGCCCTTTCGTGAAAAGCTCTTCCCACACTGTGAACATGCATAGGATTTCACTCCTGTGTGAATGCGTTGGTGGTGCTCCTGCAGGTGGCCCTTTCGTGAAAAGCTCTTCCCACACTGTGAACATTCGTACGGCTTCTCTCCCGTATGGATGTGCTGGTGACGTGTGAGAGACCCTATTACGCTAAAACTCTCTCCACACTGAGAACATACATAGAGTTTCACTCCTGTGTGAATGCGTTGGTGCCGCTGCATTTGGTCCTTTCGTGAAAAGCTCTTCTCACACTGTGAACATTCGTATGGCTTCACTCCTGTATGGATGCGCTGGTGAGTGTTAAGATGACTTTTGTGATTAAAGCTCTTCCCACACTGAGAACATACATAGGGTTTCACTCCTGTGTGAATGCGTTGGTGCAGCTGCAGGTTGCCCTTTCGTGAAAAGCTCTTCCCACAATGTGAACAGCAGTACGGCTTCACTCCTGTATGGATGCGCTGGTGCGTTTTAAGATGACTTTTGCAATTAAAGCTCTTCCCACACTGTGAGCACACATACGGTTTCTCTCCCGTGTGGCTGCGACGGTGTTGCTGGAGGAGGCATCGTTTGATGAAACTCTTTCCACAGTCGGAGCATTTGTGAGCTGCCTTCTCTTCCATGGTTGTTTGAGGTTGGTGATGATCTGATGTCTTTGCTGTGCTGAGAAGGAAAAATATGTTGGTGGTAAGATTTTCATGAACCATGAAGCATACAAACAGAGCCAACGATAGACTACCAGCAAGAGTTAGAGTGTACGGTCTCGTCATATATTATTAACTGGAAAGTCAGAGACTGAGGTTGTTAACATATGGACATCAGGGTAAAATAGGTAAAATTACTGGTAAAATTATTAACAGAATTAAAACACAAACACAAACAAAACCCAGGAGAATCAAGAATGTAAGAACAGCAACAAACATACCCGAAAGTCATGGCACTACATCAATATACAAAAATAAACTCCAAAGAACGCCAACAGCAGGGAACCTTCTCAACTAAGGGTGTACTCACACTGAGCACGGTTGCCTTGAACCGGGCCAGACCGCGAATGGGGAGGGGGGACAAACGCGCTCTGGCCCGCACTCTCATTATGTTCACAAAGAAATGCGCTCTGGCGCTCCTATTAGGGCTGTGCGTCAGCGCCAACAAGGACAAATATAAAAGCCATGCACACTGCTCAAAAAAAATGAAGGGAACACTTAAACAACACAATATAACTCCAAGTAAATCAAACTGTCCACTTAGGAAGCAACACTGATTGACAATCAGTTTCACATGCTGTTGTGCAAATGGAATAGACAACAGGTGGAAATTATTGGTAATTAGCAAGACACACTCAATAATGGAGTGGTTCTGCAGGTGGGAACCACAGACCACTTCTCAGTACCTATGCTTTCTGTCTGATGTTTTGGTCACTTTTGAATGTTGGTGGTGCTTTCACACTCGTGGTAGCATGAGACGAACTCTACAACCCACACAAGTGGCTCAGGTAGTGCAGCTCATCCATGATGGCACATCAATGCGAGCTGTGGCAAGAAGGTTTGCTGTGTCTGTCAGCGTAGTGTCCAGAGGCTGGAGGCACTACCAGGATACAGGCCAGTACATCAGGAGACGTAGAGGAGGCTGTAGGAGGGCAGCAACCCAGCAGCAGGACCGCTACCTCCGCCTTTGTGCAAGGAGGAACAGGAAGAGCACTGCCAGAGCCCTGCAAAATGACCTCCAGCAGGCCACAAATGTGCATGTGTCTGCACAAACGGTTAGAAACCGACTCATGAGGATGGTATGAGGGCCCGACGTCCACAGATGGGGGTTGTGCTCACATCCCAACACCGTGCAGGAAGCTTGGCATTTGCCAGAGAACACACCAGGATTGGCAAATTCGTCAACTGGCGCCCTGTGCTCTTCACAGATGAAAGCAGGTTCACACTGAGCACATGTGACAGACGTGACAGAGTCTGGAGACGCCGTGGAGAGCGATCTGCTGCCTGCAACCATCCTTCAGCATGACCGGTTCGGCAAGTGGCTCAAGTAATGGTGTGGGGTGGCATTCTTTGGAGGGCCGCACAGCCCTCCATGTGCTCGCCGAGGTACCCTGACTGCCATTAGGTTACCGAGATGAGATCCTCAGAACCCCTTGTGATACCATATTCTGGTGCGGTTGGCCCTGGGTTCCTCCTAATGCAGGACAATGCTAGACCTCATGTGGCTGGAGTGTGTCAGCAGTTCCTGCAAGATGAAGGCATTGAAGCTATGGACTGGCCCGTCCGTTCCCCAGACCTGAATCCGATTGAGCACATCTGGGACATCATGTCTCGCTCCATCCACCAACGTCATGTTGCACCACAGACTGTCCAGGAGTTGGCGGATGCTTTAGTCCAGGTCTGATCCCTCAGGAGACCAACCGCCACCTCATCAGGAGCATGCCCAGGCATTGTAGGGAGGTCATACAGGCACGTGGAGGCCACACACAATATTGAGCCTCATTTTGACTTGTTTTAAGGACATTACATCAAAGGTGGATCAGCCTGTAGTGTGTTTTTCCACTTTAATTTTGTGTGTGACTCCAAATCCAGGCCTCCATTGGTTAATAAATTTGATTTCCATCGATGAGTTTTGTGTGATTTTATTGTCAGCACATTCAATGAGAACATTTAATTCATTCAGATCTAGGATATGTTATTTGAGTGTTCCCTTTATTTTTTTGAGCAGTGTATAAGCATAGAGTGCGCTGTGCAGCACGAGAAGCCGGAACAGTGTGCTGCATTATCAGTGCACTTATAAGGCGTGTTATGGCTGCGTGTTAGCGCGAACAAAGAGAAACAAAAAAGTCACATATATTAAATACAAGCAGGAAGTCCGTTGTGCAGAATAATAAGCCGAAATACAGCACGTCGCATAATCAATGCACCTTATTATAAGGCTTATTAGGGCTGTGTCAGCGCGAACAAAACAAAACCAAAGACAGACACAGAAGTATGTTATTACCCGATCACATATGTACAACAATGAAGTGCGCTTTGCTGCGTGAGCGCATATGTGATGATGAAAGCGTGCACTCTGGCCCACCTATTTCAAGTGCGCCCGGATGCGATTCGTGAATCGCGCCCGGGCGCGATAGGGAGCACTCACACTAGCCAAACGAATGCTCAGGTACCAAACGTGCCCGGGCGCGGTTCGAATTGCCTAGTGTGAGTACAGCCCAAGTGACTCAACTAAGAATCCAGAAAAAGTTCTTTAAATACACCTGAGGACAAAGGCACAGGGTGATTTAAAGACAATGCACTGAGTCATGTGGGCTATTTCACACCTCATTATCAGAGTTCTGTGTGGGGGAGGATTATCTCTAGCATCGTTTGGCAGATGGTAAATATTCAGACTAGGTAAGTCTTCACAGATGAGGTACTAGATACATAATTATGTGCATATCCATGTAGGACATGAACCTAATCAATACAAGTGAACAGAAAACTGAAATGAATTTTCAGTGTTTAGTAGTTTTAAGCTGGTTTGGAAGGTGAGGGAGTGAGTATTTACCATTTTACTGTAGTTACCTTATTATTAATAGACCTACCAATTCTAGGCTATATCTCAGCAGACACACATCGACCCCATTCCCTTTGTTTAGTCTTTTCAGTCATAGTTAGGGTGAATTTCAGTCCATATCCCAGTGTCCTGACTCATTTCTAAAATATGTACGTTTGTCCCATAAGTCAAAGAAAATAACAAATTTATACTGTAATGAACATTAGCATAGAATCATCACTTAAACTACTTGTGTCTATTCAACAGGAACACACCAATTATTTCACAAATTACTGAACATGTAACATGAACAAAACTAGACATAAAATAGCCAATCTTGTTTGTTGATTATGTAAATCAATCAATATTTATTTATATAGCACCTTACAACAACAGAACTAACTGTATCCAACAGGTTTGATGTACCAAACACAATACATTCTGTCTTGCTCTCATTTAGACAGAGGAAATTCGGAGACAGCCAGAGCTTAACGTCACTCAGACATCTATGAATAGATTCTATAGCATCTGGGGAGTTTGGCGAAACGGGCAAATAGATTTGTATATCATCTGCATATAGATGGAAGGAAACATTGTGCTTTTGAATTTGTGACCCCAATGGAAGCAGGTATAAAGAAAACAGAACTGGGCCCAAGATGGATCCCTGTGGTACACCAGAGGTCAGAGGGGCATCAAAGGATATAATTCAACCAATTATCAACCTCCCTTCACCAATGAGTGCGTTTCAAAAATCCCATAACTTCTGAAAATCAGATTTTGTCAGTAATCAGATCAATGAGTATATGTGTACTTGGGTAATCAGATAATGTTAAACCTCTGGGTTTACATGACTCAGGAAACAATCTGATTTCTACTTAGCAACCAGCCAATAATCTCATAGAAAGATGTGACATAAACTTCAAGCTTTAATATTAAATAATAAAATGATTCATTTTCTCGAGTATATACTGCATTTCAGATTCTCCACAAAGTGTTCGATAGCCGTTTCGATGCCTTTAATTCTGTGGTGCATTTAATACTGGGGTTGCCAGATTCAGCGAGAAAAATGTTAAAGTCAATGGGAAAAATACGTTAAATATAGAAAAGTCTTTAGAATACGAAGAGTTGGCAACCTTGGCGGAAGGCCACTAATCAGATAACTGCAGAAATCCGACTATGATTGGATTATTAAGTGCATGTAAACACACTCATTGTAGCTTAATGTCCTCACTCACTATGGCTGATGTAGCTAAGTATGCTTAATGCCCAGCTTTAAAACACTATACATTTCTAAGAAAAGATACACCGGGAGTGATTTGCCAGACATGTGGAGCTAAGTTTAATTTCACACGGAAGTACTTTGGTCTTTTATGGAAGGAACGCAGAATATGAAACCTCACAGGTTTATAACAAATTTATTTTATGTAACAATTCTTTGAGTTTTATTCGCCACTAGCTACTAAAACAGAAGTCAGGATATTAATTATTACACCGGGTATAATAACACACCATTGCTTCGCAGTAGGAACTACAAGACTGCTTTGTCTTTTAAAATGCAACTGGCAACCTGCACAAACTGATCAACACTGATACATCTTACATCAGCTTCTGTGAAGATTTGTGACAACTAAGACATTTCTGCACATACAACAACAAGCCAAGCTTCACAGTCAGTCTCAGACACCTCCATCAGGCCAAGGAGCATGACCACAGAAGTGGTGTTAGAGCTCTGGATAAGCAGGCCAGAAACTGGTGTGTGTCCAAAAACCAAACAGACATCTGAAACAAGCCAACCAGACCTGTCTGAATAGCCTCCAGGGATATCCTGGTCTTTAGGGGTGTGCGGATCGATCCAAATATCAATAACAACATTGGTATTGGTATCGGATCGATAGTAGCATGATGGGACGGATACTAGTTTCAGTTTCTCCTCTACGATTAGTATGTTGCACATGTTTCATCAAAAAGTAGACGTCTGCACACTGTACTCCCCCCTCCTTCTGCTGTGTTTTGGTGTAGTCCAGTCATATGACACTTGTAAGTTGCAAAACACTGGCATTGAAGAGAGAAAGGAGCATCTTGTGGATATATTTTATGGCTCTAAATGAAAACCTTGCAAACCGCAATGTGTGTATGAAGGCCATTTGCTACTGTTTCAAGGGAGAAAGTTTTTGTTATTATATTATTTTTTTCTGAACAAAAACTGAACAGGAATTATATCTTACTCTAATATCATCCTGCTTACACCACTGTAACTCTCTTCTCACTGGTATCCCTAACAAAACCATCCGCCCACTTAAGTTCTATTTCAGCTACACTGGCTACCTGTCCCGCTTCACATTCAGTTTAGAATTCTTCTGTTAACACACATATCAGTAGCCTATATGGTTCAGCACCAGCAGGCTAAGCTAAAACGAACGACTGCACCATTCAATAACCAAAATGATTATTCTAAGTGTAAATATACATGAAATATTAATAACAACATACCCAGCCATCACCATGTCTTGAGACGTCTTAAGACACATTATGAAGACGTCTTGAGGCATGCCTTAAGAATTGAAGACGTCTTTAAGACATGTCTACAGACACGCATCATAATCATAAGACGTCTTGACTGTTAGAACGTCTCAAGATGTAGGATGCATAATATTTCTTTTTATACAAATATACTTTTATTTTATATATATTTTTAAATATTAATCCTTAATATTAATATACATAGTACATTGATAATTTGCAGATAAATAAATTGCTTCTACCTAGTGACCCATTTTCATTTTTAATTCATTTTTATGGTAATGTTGTGTATTTAAATATCATTTTAAAATGTTTTTTTTGTCATCTCATTACATTTTTCAGATACCTTACTGACATTTTGTATGCAGTTGGCTCACACCGTTTTACATCTACTGTAGTCTTCATAGCTAACTTGAAATGTGTTTATCAATACAATGAAAAAATAACATAGGATTTACTTGGAAAAAAATACTGGTATTAATTTGCACTAGTACATTAAATTTTACTGCTATAATATAAAGTACAACTTACTTGCCAGCATTAAGTAAAATGTACTTAGCATGACATTTAACATTCATAAAAATATCAGGGTTTCTGCTACATATATCTGCTACAATATCAAAATTGTTGACGCACTGCTTCAGAACTTCAAACTGCAAAACTCTGCACAGGGCTTTTAATTTTAAACGAAGGATACAGAAAATGTAGAGGGAGAAGATGGAGAGGAGAGAAAGGTAGATTAACTATTGTTAAGTAAGATAGTTGAAAAGAATATCCACAATGTAACAAAGCCAGTCGCTTCAAGACTTCAGAAAATCCTACAGAAAACACTGAATATTAAGCAAATGGTACTTAATTATATTTAATTTACAAGTTACATTTATTTAAATTAAGTAAATTTTTCATAGACAGTCATCAAAATAATGAATAAATTGTCATGTTTTAAGAAATAAATAAATAGATATTATATATATTTTTTTCTGTTTGACATTTTCAGTTATAGTTTGTCAAGTTGTATTACTAACAATAATTAAGTAAATGTTACAATTTTCATTTGATAAATGTTACCAAATAAAATAATTTTCTGTATGCATTATTGTTATTATTTTTTTTTATCGCCAATCAAACAAATAAAAAACAAATTAAACTGTTTATTTTATCAATATTAAGTTGTCAGGATGGCCGAGCGTCTAAGGTGCTGCGTTCAGGTCACAGTCTCCCCTGGAGGCTTGGGTTCGAATTCTACTTCTGACAAACACCTTTGGACTGTGGTAGCTTAGTGGTTAAGGTGCTGGACTATGGACCAGAAGGCCCAGGGTTCAAATCCCACCTCTGTCAAGTTGCCACTGTTGGGTCCTTAAGCAAAACCCTTAACCCACAATTGCTTAGATTGTATCAACTGTAACTCTGCTAAATGACATGAATGTAAACAAGAAGTTATGATCATACAGTGCATTCAGAAAATCTTCAAACCCTTTCACTTGTTCACATTTTGTCATGTTGCGCCCCTGTGCTTAAAAAAAAAACCTCAAGGTATTATCATTCTGCACCCAATATTCCATAATGAAAAAGGGAAAACAGAATTTTAGCCATTTTTTTGCAAATGTATTAAAAAGGACCAAATTAAAGTTTACATAGACCCAAGTATTCAGACCCTTTGTTATGACACTTGAAATTTAGCTCTGGGTTCCTCCAATATCTCTTAATCATCTTTGAGATGTTTCTACACCTTGATTGGATCCACCTGTGCTAAATTCAGTTGATTAGATATTAAATGGAAAGACACACCCCTGTCTATATAAGGTCTCACAGCTAACAACGCCTATCAGAGCAAAAACCAAACCATAAGGAGCCACAGATCTGGAGAAAGATACACAAAACGTTCTGCTGAAAGTTCCCAAGAGCACAGTGGCCTCCATAATTCTTAAATAGAAGACGTTTGGAACAATCAGGACTCTTCCTAGAGCTGAGCCGCCCCACCAGACTAAGTAATCAGAAGAGAAGGGCCTTAATAAGAGAGGTGACCAAGAACCCAATGGTCACTCTGACTGAGCTCCAAAGATCCTGTGTGCAGATGGGAGATGCTTCCAGAAGATCCACCATCACTGCAGCACTCCACCAGACCGGACTTTATGGCAGAGCAGCCAGACAGAAGACTGGGCCAAAGGTCCACCTTCTAACAAGACAATGACCCTAAGCACAGAGCCAAGACAACACAGGAGTGTCTTAGGGACAACTCTGTGGATGTTCTTGAGTGGCCCAGCCAGAGCCCTGACTTGAAGCCAATGGCTGTCCAACCTGACAGAGCTGGAGAGGATCTGCAGAGAAGATTGGCAAAAAATCCAAGATCCAGTTGTCCAAACCCTGTGGTATCATATCCAAGAAAATGCAATATTTTAGTTTTTGCTTTTCAATTCCTTTGCAAAATTTTCTAAAATTCTGTTTGTGCAGAATGATGGGAAAATCTGGATTTATTTATTTATTTAGCACAAGGCTGCAACATAAAATGCATTGTATATAATAAAACTTACTTTTCTCGCACAGTTCATTTATTACATGAAAAAAAGTGTATACTTTAATTTTTTTACCTCAGAAATCCTAGTTCTCACTGGACCTTAATATTACAATGCAGACATTATGACAGTTAAATGAATATATTATGATGCTCTCGTACAGCGTGTATGAACTCAGACTAAGCATCAAGTTAAGCCTAAGTCAATAAACAGAGTGGTAATAAGCTTTACTGTCCCTCTTCTTCACTATCACACACTGTGAGGTGAGAACTACAAACAACACAAACATTACATCCTGCATATCTTACACATGAATAAGCTTTGCTGCTTAGCCCTGTAAGTAACCGGTATCCTAGCCGCTAACTCTTTATCAGCCTGTTGTAAAGAAACCGTATTTACCCATAATTACTCTAATAACGTCTCTAAATACATTAACTCATAATTAACATTAAATGACCTTACGGCGTTGCCTCTCAGAAGCTTCCCGTTACAAACGAGATGACAACATCAGCGTCCTACTTTCTCTTTTTCCTTGTCCTCGAATCCTACTTTCTCGTTCTCGGCTTCTTCTTAGTCTTCTTCTTCTTCTTCCACGTTTATGGAGGTTGGAAGACTATTATATGGTGCATTTACCGCCACTAGCTGGGCAGGAGCATGGGATCGCCAGTCTATAATCCAGTTGTTTGTATTTGTATTATTTCTTACTTAGGAAGGAAGAGAGAAAAAAAAATAATTCTGTAACCCTGAATTTTTCAAGAATCTTATCAATTTCCCCCATGCATTCCCTTGTAACACATTCCTAGCCCTTAATGTTCCCATTTCCCCATATTCACCAAATACCTCTCTTCCTTCATTTTCATACTCTTTACATTGTACTAGTACATGCTCCACTGTCTCAGGCTGATTTATCTCATTTGTATAACTGGGTTCTCTTTATCTACTTTTAAGACTTGTGTGATAATAATGATGATGATGTTTTAGGTCATATTTATGCAAAAATATAGAAAATTCTAAAGAATTCACAAACTTTCAAGCACCACTGTAGCTAATGCTGCTGGAGTCTCATGCTAAACATGGCATCAGTGATTGTTAATAGACACTGTGCTCTTAATCAATAACTAATTACATTTTCCCTTTTCTCTCTGAGCTGTGTTCCAGTACCAGTTCCAACCCCACACATGATGTTCATCCGCTTCAGCTTCATTCAAGCTGTTTCCCTCATCAGCTCCAGCGCCACCATACCCGGGCCACACCAGAGGGCAGTAACTCTCTCTCTCCCCCGGTTGGCTGGGGTCGAAGTGCTGCCAAGGACTTTCCTGCTTTGACTTTCCTGCTTTGAGAGTGACTCTGTGTATCGGACTACATAATGCCGATATGCATAGTTTACAATATTTTATTTGAACTATCACTATAAGACTTTAGATAAATAAATTAGTTTAGATAAATTAGTTTCATTCTTACATTTATCATCTACGCCACCCAAGGAGGTTGGGTCCCTTTTTGAGTCTTGGTCCTCCCAAGGTTTCTTCCTCATAATGCCTAGGGAGTTGTAAACAACACTATATAACTAAATCTGACTTGACCTCATAGAACTCCCCAGAAAATGCCTCAGAAAGCCCAGAGAATGCCTCACAGAACGCTTCAGAGCATGAATCTGAATGCCTCAGAAAATGCTTCAAACCCGTCAGAGAAGGCATCAGAAAATGCCTCAGAACACCACAAGAAATTCCTCAAAACGTTGTTTTAATACTTATGTACTTTCAGTACATTGCCTTTAGTCTTTAGCTGCTGTGAGTGTGTAACTGCTAATTGTCCAGTAGGTGGTGCTGTAGGACGAGAAATGCAGATGTACCACATTACGGGCGTTGCTTTTTCCTAGCAGTCTCTTCGCCGTTGTGGACCACGGAGGTATCCACTACTTTATCTCTAAATGACTAGGTCCTGGAGCTTGTACTAAACCCAAGGAGGTGGATGTCAGTAGTTGTAGGATAGAGTATTTCTACTACATCATTTATTTATTTGCACCATGGCCCTGACCAGAAAAACTAAATGAAACTGAGAATGAAAGATGTGTTCAATTGCAATACCAAACTGCACAGAAAGCATATTTTCTGATTTACACCCTGCTTGGTGTGATGCCATATTAGTTGTGGTTATCAGTGAGAACTTAATAGTGCAGCCTGGTCGCT